>JAVHNF010069638.1:2435-14004 GCA_034783455.1 Micropsitta finschii | reverse complement strand
ATATTGGTTTTTGTTGGTTTTTGTTGGTTTTTTTGTTGTTCCCCCCCCAATAAATAACCTGCACCATTCATGACTTTATAAGCTTCCATCATAAAACTTACACTGGCCTTTGTTAGTGTGGCAAGTACCTGGAGGCACTGGTCATTGACTTCGAGGCCTCCATGCACATTTACCCTTACAACACCATTCATTCATGAAATTCACTGTTTCATCAGACCAGTTTCCTACTTGAACATCTAAGTGAAGTACTGTGGCCCACGGAGAGGGCATCTCCTGCAGGCACCAGTCTCCATTGCTGAAGGGAGCCTGGGGAAAACAGACTTGCATTCAGGCACTTGAGTTAGGTTTCCAAAGTTAAGGGAGGATAAATGAAAGGCAAATGCAGCCAAATTATGGTTGTATTTGCTTTCCATCTGTTGTTGCCTAGCAATGAAATAACATGCTTACATGTCTATCCACAGGTAAAAGGCAGGGGGAGCCTCCCCCCACAGCACACAGCCTTATGAATTAACATGACAGAAACTTAATATCATGAACTACAGACAGTTTTCATAAACTTAAAAACAAGTGAGAGCATCCTTTAGATATTTCTAGACAGGCAAACTAGATCTCATGCAGCTTGCTATGTATGTGCATCCTTTTTTATATCTTTTTATTCTCAAGACTTTAAAAACATCGCAACACAGTTCACAAAAACAGAAGTTTCAGAGAAAAACTATCTTCCTTTCAAATCACTTAGAGCCTGACTGTAACTATTGAATGTACGATTCTTCCTTTCCATCCAGTAAGTATTCTAAACTACCCTTACTCACAGTGGTAAATACTGAAAACTTATGAATGTGTTGTCTACACGCAGATCAAGCAAAAGCCTAGACAGGATTTGGCCAAAACTTTGCATATAACATCTGTGTAACAATTAAAGGATAGAGTATACATGAGAAAACCACTAAATCAATATTGCTATTTGTCTTATTTATGACAGTTTAGGCTTGTTAGGTGTTTGTGAATGTGCCGTTTGCTTCAACTTGCTAAGGGTTAAAATAAAATATTCACGCGAGACTACCCATTCTTCAGTGAAACATACACTAAGAATTGTACAGGATTTTCCATCTCCCTTTTGAGCATTTCAGTGCTTTTGAGCATTGAAATATGCTAAAATGACAGATTTTGCAATAAATATAATAACTGTTTAAATATTTTAGTGTATAACATAAAGAATGTTTCAGTTTGCAGTGACTGGTGTATACTCAAGCGATAAAAGTGCTATTTTTCGTATTTAGTGAAGACACGGCTAATTTAATACCATTTATAATACTTATATCTCGCTTCACAAAAAACCTCCACGCCTACAAACACAAAAAAACCTCAACCCTTTTATAGCAAACTTTTAGCCTGAACGAGTTTTAAAAATACTTGTCAACTGCAGCAAAATCCTTCAACATCTGACTTTTCAGTACCCTCAGTCACTTTTCTACAGTTATTATTGAAAGGGCACTTTGAATGGTGTCACTAAATCTTTTATGAGGGGTCACCATTCTTTCCCCTGCTACTATTACAATGTTGATACCAGCTGAAACTGCAGGTGTATCAGATAGCTCTGTGCTGACAGAAGGGTGAAGCACCTTTGGAAGGACAATGTTCTTCTTCAGGTGGATGCCAGGGATGCACAGGATTCTCCTCCCTGCTTCCTTCCCCCATAGGGAAGAAAATATCATCTCAGCAATAATACAAGTGGCTGGCAGCTAAAGGAGTCAGGAGGTCTTTCACGAACACAGGTCTCAAGTACTCCCGTGAACCCTATGGACGAACACACAGTGCTTCCAGCTAAGCCAAGAAGCCAGAATACCTGTGTTAATTTTAGTAAAAGGAAAAGCTTCTCGTGCTTGAACAGGTAGGTAAGCCTCTTTACCTTCAAAACAGGGATAAGCTTAAAGATCCATGTGGAGGAGTTTGCATTCTGTCTTCTTCCCCTTTGCTCTGACCTACATTTACCAACACAATGACCTACATTTTGAAGTTGCAAGTATAAGATAGTTCTGCTTCTGTTAGAAAACATACAGCTGGAATGAAGCAATTCCTATGAGTTAACAACTACCACTAGGTTGTGAAAGGCGTAATTTATTCCCTGCAAACACATACATATGGATATGGATTAAGTTTTCCTTGAACGCATTTAAGATAATTCTTTCATATTTAAAATAAAATAATTCCCATTTTGTATTATGAATTTGATTATAAATACATAACATTGGATGGGTACCTATTTGCATGTGCAACTACTTACACATGACAGTCAATTATTTACATGAGTATAGGCAAAAGAATACCAAAAGGCCTCCAAATATTGCTTATATTTAAAAGGCTATAAATATACCACAAATCCTAGAAAGAGGGACTAAAAATTTCACTGTAGAAGCAGACAGACAGAAACAAGAGTTTCTTTTTGCAAAAATAAATATTTTGCAGAATTTACTGGAGGTTTTAAAGTTCTTTATCATCTCCACTACAACGTGAAAAGAGAATAATTGCTAGAAAACACTGGAATCTCTAGTAAAACAAGTAAGTTGTGCTGGTGTTTAAAGGAGAGCCTCAAGAAGGACTGTGATTTGGCATGTCTGAAGCCATGGGAGAGAGGCTTTGCTCACAGAGTAATGCCTGCCTGCGTTTCAACTCTTTGCAGGTATCCTTTCACCATGAGGATGGAGTAGCAGATCCACCACAAATGCGCCATTAGAGCAACGATGTGTACTTCCAGACAGCTTTTTATTTACTACAGGAGTAGTGATAGGAAAACATTATCTCTAAGTAGTATGATGGATGAAGAAATACTACATATGCAGAGGCATACAAAATGCAGACATTTCTACAGCCCTACCATAAAATCTTACCACAGTAATGTAATCTACCTAACAAGAACTTGATGACACAACGAATATCCCAGTTTAGCACATTGGCAACCAAACTAATAGACAGAGACAGATTAAGTTACTTAAACAATGAAATTATGGGAAGGCCAATCATCGTAATCACCTGATCATCGTAATACCTTGAGGTATGATGTAAGCTAAAAGACACCCAAAATTTTCCTATAGAGGAAACACTAACAAAAATCCCAATAATGCTAAGAGCACATACGTTCGGTTGGTTTTATTACTCTTACAGCACTTGCTAATGGTAAGTGTCAGGTCCTTCTGCACTAGCCACGACAAAACAGTTCTTTAAAACAACCTTCAACTCACATGGACTAAATCACGTGTAGAAAGAGCTGTTTTAACCATTAGATGGAGCACAACATGTCCAGAGGAATAAAAAATCTGATTCTTCTGCACCAAATCTAAAAATGCTGAATTCTGTATGATATTACAGAGAATTTTCTAGTAGAAATAAATTATCCAGTATTCAGAAAAATTAATAAGATATTACTGTTTCTCGTCTGTCGCGTTTTACCACATATTTAAGGAATGCTGTTGCACATTTGGATAACAATGCTGAGATCTGATATGAAGTTCTTAAAAGATGGCATGTTATTAGAAATTTCTCAGGATAGATTGCTGAGAGTTTTGAGGTGTGTCTTTTTAAAGAAGACATTTGATTATTGGAGCCACTATGTGTCTGCATTGCTCCATAGGTACAAAGAAGTCACGGTAGCTACTGATTACATTAACTGGGACAGCATATCAATGGAACTGTTGTCTGGTGTCTGCCAATGCTACACACAGGAAGCTAAGGGGCAACTAGAGCTGACAGGTGAACAGTCACCTTGAGGCTCTGAGTAGGAGGTGTAAATCTGTCTTACAACTGCTTCACTCACGCTAGAAGATTAGGAAGTTCCTTTCCAAGATAAGCCAAACTGAAAGTTGTTACTTTTCCCTAGCAATTTACATGGTCACATATGCAGAGGTCTGATCTCAAAATTCAAATTTTGTCTTTCATTTGCATTGTTAAGCTATGAGATGTCTTCCTGTTCATTTGAAGTTTCAAGTAAATGTTTTTAGAAATCCTATCTTAACTCTCAAAAGCAAAGACAATTTAAATTTGAAAAGTCAGTCATTTTCCCCAGATGAATATTCTCAAAAAGACCTTTTTTTCTACTATGCCCTGATTCTTGACTACATGAAATCACCTTATTTGCTTTAACACTCATCGAAGCGAGAGGGGAAAAAAAAGAAAACACATTATGGGCAAAGAGATTAATAATGTCTCAAAAGAAGTACCAACAACTGCACTG
Source organism: Micropsitta finschii (assembly GCA_034783455.1). Taxonomy (NCBI): domain Eukaryota; kingdom Metazoa; phylum Chordata; class Aves; order Psittaciformes; family Psittacidae; genus Micropsitta; species Micropsitta finschii. Next base: position 9,776 of record JAVHNF010069638.1, on the reverse strand, counting down.
AACAATGATGAATTGTTTTCTAACCCTGAGAAAAGTATTTTTTATCCTTCCTGGCACCAAGACACATTGGAAGAGAGCAGAACAATCTTTGGCACCACAATGGACTGTGCAGAGATGTTCAGTTAACTACCTATCCAGAAAGGCAACTATTCCCCACCTCCTCTGCTAAAAGACTGTAGAGTGGATGGAAAATCCCTGAAACTAAGATATGTACTTGAACAGGCTATTCTAGGAATTTAACACAAGGAATTCTAGGAACTTTGAATAAGGTCCTTCCACTCCTACTCTAGCATCATTAAAATCCTAATTTTACAGTATCAAACCTTGTTTTCTATTGATTATGCTTTATGTTCACATTACAAGCGAAGGCAAGTTTGGTGATTTATCCTGGTTAGTTTTTTGTGTGGATCACCGCTACTGTGCACAGCAAGAAGCATGATTCTGGAGAAATAAAAGAGCAGGACAAAATCAAGGTTCAATAGCATTTGGGAGTAAGTTTCAAAATGAGGCTCTAACCAATATTGTGAACCCTTCTGTCAGCGGAGCACTAAAATTCACTTTTCTATGAGAAGAAACAACACGAAATAATGAATAGCACCATTAAGATTAAGTACAAAGTGGATGCACAGTGCTTGTCTGCCAAATACACCTTGCTAGTAACATAACACGGTTGCTCTAATTTGAGTAATTGCTTGAGTAAAGACTACTTGTAATTAATTGTACTGCTGCAGTTAGTTAGTTTGCATGGATAGCTCTCAAAAATACTTGTAGGCCTCAACATTCTTCAAACTCCATACCTCAAGCTCCTTTTCACTATAATTTTATCATAAAAATTGTTGCTTAGTATAGTCAGGAAGCAAAGGTTTCTTCATTTACCTGTTCACACACCATGCAAAATGTGACACAGAAGAAAAGGTAATCAGTAATTCAGGTTACCTAATGTGTATTGAAGCTATAAATATAAACACGTGTAATAAGGCACTAATACCACAAGTATTCAAATTTTTAGCTGCCATAGAATGCATGTGTAGAACAGTGGAAACCTTCTATAGAAAATTACTTTCATAAAAATCTATTTCTTCACTTTTGTAAAATGCAGAAATAGAGGGAATTGCTTACTGAGGGAAGAAAAAAGTCCTGAAAAAACTCTTGTTTGCATTCTGTGTGAAGTACACAAACCCCTGATTTTCAAGCTTGCACCCTCAACTTTAAGTTTACACCCACCTACGGCAGGAGCAGATGGAAGTGGAATCCTTACCACCAAGTTGGTTGCAGGCTGTCTGCCTGTAAAACTATTTCCCTACAAAACCTAATTTGAGAGCAAATTTTCAATAGGAGAACAGTTTCAGAGTAATATGCCCTTCTGGACATTTGAGTACTTCATGCGTCAATGTAAGAGCTAACCTGTTCTGAAAGTCCAATTGTCTAACCTGAGGCTCTGCATTCTGAAATTTACCTCAAGGGTATTGTCGAGCAAGCAACTTAAGCGATAAATGCACACAGTGTGAAAAAGGAGAAGTATTTAATAGCCTTAAGAGTAGTGCCTTACACCTCTACCTTACAGCACCTGACTTTTGCACATGGCAAACCACCTTTTAAGCCCAGTGAAGAGGAGTAATTTGAGGCAGGGAGAATGGCTAGCTCACTTTTCCACAGCAGGAATGCTGTAAGTGAGTTTGAAAAGCTACAAGAACACCAGAAGAAATAGAAGATATGAAGAGAAACACATCTCACCATTTTTCTCTATGCACATACATTTTATAGAAACTCTTGTCTGTCTTTCAATCTAAAGCAGAATTCATGATATTCAGATCACTGAAAAATATGTATGAGATCTTCAGCCTAGGCAAAATGTCCTCAGCACTGTATCTCTCACTTTCATTCTCATCATTATTCATGACTAGGAGGGAAACACGATGGTCTGCAATCTGCAAATTTCTTTTAGAGCGCAAACTTAAGAGGCTTGGTGGAACTGATGTGGAAATACAGTAACAAGTCAAAGCTGTAAATGTACGCATATCTCTTCTGTAAGAAAAATTGGCAAACTGTACAAACCTTCTTGTATGATTGTCTTTAACACCCTTTTTTCAAAAGAATGAATTTGATTGTGTTGTGTGTTTCTTTTTTTTTACCTAGTTTTTAAATAGTTATTAAAAATTAAACAACACTGGAACAAACCTTTTGTGATTATAGCCTTCATTCGCCTGCAAAAAAAAATGGATCTATAAATTTATGTACCATTGTAGATGTAAATTACAAAATTTTATATTCAACTATATTAAAACATCTATTCCAAAAATGATTACCAGTTGTGAAAAGCAGACAGGCTTATCACTTGCTGTCAGTTGTTCATGTCTAGTTAAGCAATAATGTGCTAAAACTGCTCTTTTGTTTTGTGTAAGAATTTTGGCAATAGAAGAAATGAACACTCGTTTAATAAAAACTCAGGCTGCTTTTTGCTTTGATGGAGGAAGCAGCTGCCTGTTTTCATTTGCTGCAGAGCAGCAAAACCCATCAATATAATAAGCAGCTTAGATGCATCCATCCACAGCATCTGTAAGGATATAGGGCTATTCGCTCAAAACCAATCCTTGGTTTAATTTTAACAAAGATGTGTCTGACATATTTGAAAATACATTATAATAGGGTTTTGAAATACTAGAATTTTCTCTTTTCTTTTTAAATACTTTTCACAGATTTTGAAAGGCAAGTATACAAGTTGGAACGATAGAAATGATAAAACAAATATTACTATAGCAAACAGCAGAACTAGCCTAAAATGCAAAGATGGAACATTAAGAGATGCCTTCTGGTTCACAGACTCTCCTGTCGCTTGAAAATACAAAAAATAGTCTTTCAATCTTTTCAGTGATGGGTTTTTTTCACCATAACCAAGAGAATGATACCACAAATAAGTATCACAGAAAAACACTAACAGATCTGCAAAGATCATAGATACATTATACAACTGTATTTCCTGAGATACTTTTCCTTCCCTCCTTGTTAAATGTCGATAGATTAATACTAATGCTCATTTCCAAAGACACTTATCAAATTGTTTTCTACTATTGCCTGAAAGTAATATAATTTTGTACCAAGTTTCAGCACTGTGAGTTTGCCCCAAGTGACAACTTCTAATTGCAATAAAAATTTTTAATTAAAAACAGTTATAGGACTTGCATATATAATTACAAAAACAGGAAGAGAGAGATAAAAGACCACCTGAGATATAAACCATAAAACTCCATTCTCGCTCTAAAAATGTGATACGGCACATTTATATTTTTAAAAATTCTTAAAACATTATTATTATTTTCGTGCTGTTTGGCTTTCTAAGACCTTTCTAAGCTGAGCTTTTAGATGATTTGCACATTAACTGAGAAGTCAGATAATTCTTAATCCTCCTCTTTTTCAGATCCAATAATGGATAAGGGAGCATCTTAGCATGATCAACTAGCAATCTGCCTAGCCTGAGTGGTAGTACACCTGAATTTAGGATTAGTCACCCTGTTTTCATAACATCTGATTTAAATGAGTGCTCATTCTAGGAAGTGTAGAAAAAGAATATTCAATGATATTTGAACTGTACCATTTCAATACAAGACAATAGATTTTAAGTGCCCACGTATTTATTTGCTTCACAAACAAAAAGCTATAGAGAAATGAAAATTTTAAAGAATCATGTACAGACAAATAGTTGGATAGCTCAGTTAAATAACTGCTGGTTTCAGTATTCACAACAGCTTATAGATATAATCAACCATATATCAGTTTAGCCTTGTACCTCTGTCTAGTCAATTCCAATATCCTAATTTCACTTTTGTCTATAGATCAAGTGAAGAAAGTAGTTGGGGGAGAGGAGGGGGAGTGTTGTGGGTTTTCTTCTTTTTGTTGTTTATGGTTTTTTTTACAGATATATCATGTACATGATATATCATGTACAGGTAACAAACCTGTAGTTTCACTCTGGTTACTGATATTGCTTATATCCCTCAAACATTTGATACAGAACGTGGAAGTTTGCATAGCTGATCTATGCACTCTTATGTAGTGTTCAAAATAAAGTGGAATTTATTTGGGGGATTTAGATGGCGTTCTGAAGTGTTATCTAGAGCTTGGAATTCTTGTGTTTGTTTGGGGGGGTTATTATTATTATTTTTTTTTCCCCACTGAATTAACTAAACAAAGATGATACTTTTTTGGTTCTACCAGCTTCTGATTCAGTAGTTCTCCTTTATCAAACTCTGCCATTTTACATAGTTTACCAAACTATTAGAAAAGCATCTGCTCTGTGCTGCCAAGAGATATTATTTGTGTGCAAGTGGAAATAATAACTGAATGAACAGTTCAGTTTGAAGGCTTTGGACCATCTCTAACAAAACAGTGTACCTCAGTGCTTGAAACTTCACATAATGACAAAAGGTGACCATGGATCCTACATATTCTTGAATGAAATCGTTAGGCCACCATATTCAATAAGAATTGATTCTTTCTCCAGGGTTATCTTTCAGCTGGTGCAAAGGTGTAGTTTTTACGTCTGCACTACTGGCAACCATCCTGGAGCAGGAGTCCAAAATCTCCCTACGTTACTAAACATTGTTTTCATCTCTAATATGGGATTAGATTTATAACGAGTTCTTCAAGTGAGAACTCTGCACAAGATGAACCACTCTTAGTTATCTCATCTATTTATAGATCCACATGGATCTGCATTCCATAAAGATCTTTACTGTAAGAGTTAAGGCAAATGCTATCTTTCTGAAAGGACAAGGATTACATAAGCACAAAGATCCTTCATCTCCTTCCAGGTCAGGTTTGACATCTATTTATAGGGCAATACAAGACAACTTACACTACTATTGCTCATGGCTGGTTTTGCCTGCTCTGGTTTCAAGAACCATATCTGTTGATCTAGCACTTTTCATCAGCACTAAATAGAACAGGCCAGATCTTCAGCTGGTATTATGCCCGTGTATCCCAGCTAGTGAACCAGACTTGGATTTGAAACATACATGGTCTTTCTGAGAAACTAAGAAGCCCTTATTACATTAGTATACACTAGTAATACTGCTTTAGATCATTTTGTAGAGTCAATTCCGAAGGCATCCTTCCCAGGAAATCAATGTTTCAGAATACAAAAGTGATAAGAGTAGAATTTAGTCTCCAAAGTGGCCTGAAAAATTAACAATCAATTTTCTCTGATTACTTTCACATTTCTCATGTTACTGTAATAAACTATGACCTAAATGACCACATTCTTATTTCACAAGGTATAATGCAAAAGAGCAACACAGGTGCTACAAGAACTCTGCTGAAAAATGTTGTAGAGCTGTATAAACATTTCTTCACATACTGACACAGAAGTGCTCTTAGGTCAAGAATAATTTGCTTTAACTAAGATATACAGCTTAGGGATTTATGCTGTTTTTCAGTGTTGAAAGAATGTATTTCAGAACACCCACTGGATTGAGTCTCAAAACCAAAGCAAATCATTAGATCCAATTTAACTAAATGAAAGCATGAAAGAGCATATGAGATAACTTCATAACAGTATGTTTAGGTCTATAATTGGTAGGTCTTGAAAGACAGTTGATCAAATTCTTAAAGTGAGCACATGTTGTCAGAGTTCAGGAATTGCTCAGTTGTATGCCAGCACAGAAACAGAGACCCACCTTTTCACACAGCAATTTGAGTGGAAAACTTTTGCCTTGTGTGCTCCATGTCATGGTGACCACAGATCCTTGGGTGACCCTAGTATTCTTCCTAGGGAGAAGCAAGATTTTACAATATCTAGCCTGGACAACATTATTCTTTGAGACAGATTTTTGCTAACAGCAAAGCCAACACAGTAAGTCATCAGTTTCTACAGCACTTCTTGCACAGACATTCACAATGACACACCACTGACACAGGGAAGATGACATTAGGCCAAGAGGAGCGGGCTGAATAGTACAATTCTCCTTTAAAGTACATACTTTATTAAGCTGAATTTCACCTCATGATTCACCACATCAATACTATGCTTATAAATATTCAGAAATGACAGAACATTAATTGGAAAGAAGAGAGTCTAAGTGCAACAAAGTTACTATCACAGTGCCATGAAATCCAACCCAGAATTATGCATTGTTGGAAACTGGTGGATACATACATTCATCAAAAATTAAAATCAATCTAAAAGTTACTGTTATCTCTTCGTTGTATTAGCCTTAGGTTTAAGAGACCCAGTCATATATCAGTATTATATAAGATATAATAAAAACATGGAACAAAAATTATTTCTGCTCAGAAGCATAAATATAAGACAAATTCTGTATATAAATTCATCAGGCAGAGAAGAAAACAATGAGATGATGCTGACTAGCACAGTAACCTACGTATCCCAGGAACACAGAAAATGAAATGCAAAGATATGAAGGAAGCTGAAAATGGAAGGTATTTTAGAAAATGACTATGAAACAATGCAGAAGAAATTCTAGAATAGCCTCTGCTTTTAGTGTTCTTGCAGATACGGCCTCACAGAGAAATTACCTTTCAGAGGAAAAGCATACTGCACTGGCGATGATGATCCAGCCCACCTGCTGAAGGAATTCTTCAAACAGTTCTCCCTAAGGCTTGGTCATTGTTCCTTCTACACTACTTGGGAAAGGAGTTTCCATTGCAGTGTGAGACAACCCCTCCCACTCCCTGGGGCTGAGCAAGCTGCCTCTGCTGGACTGGGATAAAAGCCAGCTTTGATTCCTCAAATAGCAAGGTGCTTTCCTGCCAACATAGCGCTTTTTTTTTAAACAAATATTTCCCATTTGCTTTTGTCTTACAAACGTATCTCTTGCAGGATAATTAAAAACAGCACAACGAGGTTTCTTAAAAATAGGAAAGGAGTATTTCACATAAGCATAACATGTTCTGAGGGAGTTTAGCAAGACATCTAGCACACATACACTTTCTGAACTGTTTTTGCAAAAGAAATGCATTTGTGTTTCACTAAAACATGTTCTGCTTATTAGTTTCAACATAACCAGTATTCAAGAGGGTACGGACCAGTGTTCATCTGAAAAACTTGAACTTTTGTGCAGGAATAAAACCCTGAAAGAATATAGGGATTCTGTAAAATTATTTAACAGAAATGAAATAAAAAAATCACAATATTAACCTATTCAATAAGCCCACATCAGGATATGCTGGTGTATTGCAGGATTTGGCCTGGAGTGAATATGAATTACTTGTAAGTAGTTGGCACCATTTTCCCCCTTGTTTTGTAAAGCTTTGGCACCCAAGTAGAGTGGAAGAGAGTCATGAGATAGATATCTAAACAGACATACATAAATGACTTGAGTTACA
>JAVHNF010069636.1:25605-42996 GCA_034783455.1 Micropsitta finschii | reverse complement strand
CTAACACCTATCCCAAGATCTGTTTTCTTGTTCACTGTGCTTATATTTCAGGCAATTTAATTTCATATACCTCAATGGTGTTTTCCCAAACCCTTAAAACTAGAGAGTGATAAAAAAGTAATCAGTAGTGCATTCCACCTGTTCTTCGTAGAAGCTATCTGCTGACCCATTTGCAGTGGGGCATGTCTCTGCATGCAACAAGAAAGTTATCAGCTCTTTCCAGACAGAAAGTGATAACCTGGTCCAGGAGGACCCAAGTTGGGGAGATTTGCTGTTATACCCATAGTGAGCTTAAGACACAAGAGGCCAAATGTTGCTTATCAAAGAAATGTATTGATTACTTGTCTAAACCAAGTATTTATTTACTGTGGTAAGAAAACAGAGATAGGAAAGGCAGAGAAATAGAAAAGAAGAAAATCTAGCAAACAGTTGGGATAGAGTTGCAACAGACAGTCACCACCACAATGTCCTGTTGGTCTGCAGCCTCCGTGTACCTTGGTGACAAGGGTCCCACCAGCCACCAAGTCCTTTATAGAGTATTACTGCATTCCTGTGCATGCCCAGTCCTGCCATGGAGCTCACAATTACTGTGTGATCAGTTACCGTGGACTGCACATATGCCTTGGCAGGTTGAGGTGGTCACCCATGCTCAGGCACATCCCACAAAGTGACATGACCATTCTTTACCTCCGTGGAAACTGGTTTCAGATGGCTGTCCCTTATCTGTTCAGAGCAGCTGAGCTCTGTTAAACCATCAGAAGTCTTGCAACAAGCTCACCAGGATTGCAAACAAGCTTTGAGACAGTCACCTTAAGATACGGTCTCTCACAGGTGTGGGGCCTGACTGCAGCAATTTCGCATCTGGAACTGCTTTGCAGTTACTTTACACCAGACTTAAAGATACTGATACTGAAGTGGTGTGATATGAACAACATTAATCTCAGGGACAAGGATCAAAATGAAAAAAAAAAAAAAAAGTTAAAATATTAATTTAACATATGTTATTATAACATCTATTAATACATTAAAATTGCTAATCCCCAAACTCAAAGGCCCTTTTGAAGTTGTGTGAATGATCCTCACTGGTAGTAACATCCTGTAAAGTTCATGAACTTGAACAATGTTGACAGTTTTTGAAACAGTTTTGTAAGTGAGACTGGTAGTATCAGAGAAAATACCTGATCTACAACAATTCATTAATCTGCCATAAGCTTAGAAACGAGAGATGCACATTTCCTGTTTAGAGCTGCATATGGCTTTGGATGATTAGAGAAAACTACTGTTTTTCCAGGAATTACCTGCGTAATACCTGAAACTATCTTCTCACACTCTTTTTATAGGAATGGCAAGATACGTAAAAAAGCACCAGCTTTTACTAGATCAAATGGTACATTTGATCTAAATGTAAAATGTAAATCTAAATCTAAATGTAAATCTAAAAATGGTATTTTTACCAGGCAGAGCCTGGCTGCAGTGCACAGCTGGGCTGATGTGCTTGAGCCAGGCAGAAGAAACTGCTCCCACCCTGGCTGTCTCAAAGCTTCCTAAGTGCAAATGCAGCCTCCCTGCACTATGCAATCCAAGGTTGAAGCTCTGCTCTCCCAGCACTGTGGGGCCAGTGCTGTGTGTTCCCCTCACTGTGCTTGGGGAAGGCATCTAAAAGGGTTATTGGTGCATCCTGGCCAGGCAAGCTAAGGCATGTTTAGGGCAAAGCCCCTGAGCACAAAAAGGGCATCCCTGTGTCTTCAGAAAGAGCTGGAGGGCATCAGCTGGTGTGAGGCAGCCCTGGCTCTGACCACCCCTCCCTGCTGCTGGAGAGGGACTTGGTTCAGGTGAGGAGCTGACTTTTCCATAAATCCCCCCACAGAAGGCACAGAGTGAATTTACACATCTGTTGACCTTCAGCAGTGCGAGGACTGCTTGTATATATTTCTTTTATGGTGAGGACCAGCATGGTATTGGCTCCTTTACCCACTGAAAATCCTGCTGCTGCTCTGCAGAGACAATGAGGGCTGCACGTAGCACCTGAGTATGGGCAGAGCTGCTGCCGAGTGAATCTGCTCCTCCTGGGGTATCTTCTCCTCTGGATTTTGATGTGATTGCTGCATCCTGATGGGACTACAGCTTCCTGCTCCTGGGCCAGGTGAGCTCAATAACCCTCCCTTTGCAAAGGATTTTCAACGCTGTAGTAATTCTTTCTAGGCTAGTTCGAATCATCTCTTGGAAAGGTCTTGCATCGCTCCTGAGCACCAAACTGCTCTATATTCAGACGCTGAGCACACGGTCTCCTGAGCCATAAAATATACAGGGGAAAGGTTCCAGGAAAATACTAAAAAGATGTTTGGCTGTGCTGTGGGTGAGACCTTGCTTCTCCATCCTCTGCCCTGGCTCCACTTCAGAGTGCACCAAAGTACATTTCTATGGGGAGCAAGGCTGCCTCTGATGTTGATGGCTCCCTGGGGAGCTGCTCTGGATCCCATCCCCTGGGATGTCAGGGAGTACTGAATGTTTCCTTTGGTGCAACAGGCCCCAAAACCCCAGTGCTGAGGGAAGGTGGAGTAAGCCAGACCTGCCGCATGCCAAAGGAGCTGCATGGCTCCCTGCCCTTCAGTGGTGCTATGACATGCTGTGATGGATGTTTCTAACCCGGTTGGGTCCTTGAGTCTGTTGGGTCCTTTGCCTGTTGTCTTTTTTCACCAGCACCGGATCAGGTTGGCTCTTCCCAGGAAAAGGTCCCACAGCAGCAATCCCTGAGCCCCCGGGCAGAGCAAATGAACCCTTCCATCTCCAGGCTGCTCTAGCCCCAGGGAAGCAGGTGACACAGGAAGAACCCACATGGAAACTTTTCCTCTCTGGCACAGGGCTCGCTGCTTTTTCTGCTGTGTTTCTGGCACATTCCTAGGATGCAGAGGGGAATTCCCTTCCTCCCTAGAGACCTGGATCCAAAGGATTTTCAGTCAAAGCATGCTGCCAGGAGCTTACTGCATCCAGTGACCATGGGTGTTGTGGTGCATTGCCCAGCTCCTCCCAGCTGGGTGCTGCCTTCATGGGGAGGTGTGGGCTTGTGATGGGAGCATTGTGGCTGTGGTGGTGAGCTGGGTGTTGCTGGAAGTGCTGTGCACACAGGTAGGGATCTGTGCCTGGGGAGAGGATTTCTTGATGCAGGTGGATGTTCACAGCTGGTTCATTGCCTCAGGGATTTCTAACTTGCTGCTTTCTGTTTGGAGCACTGCAGGACTGAAGCAGACCAGATGTCCCCATAGCATCCTCTGGCCCCAAAGCCATCTCCTGCCTGCCTGGGCCAGCAGCTGAGTGACAGCAGTGACATGGGCAAAGCTGGCTCTGTCACAGGGCAGGAGGAGGGACCTTTTCAGGCCACCACATACAGATGTGGAGATCCCAGGCAGCAATTTCTGGGAGGATGAACCCCTCCTGTGCTACTGCCTTGCTCTTGTTTCGGTGGAGGAACTGCTCCACCATCCAGCTGTGTGAGACCATAAGCACTAACCAGCTGTGAGATACCCCTTGCCTGCAGCTCTGTGCTTAATCAAACCAATTAGCAATTTAATCTTGTTAACAAACCAAGATAATTGCAGCATTATCAAATTAGGCAGCTGTATGGAAATGCCTGCTTAATAGCTGATAATAGCTGGCCCTGATGGAGGAGGGAGGGTTGTGGTCTGTGACTAATGACTGGCAGGAGGTGTAATGAGACTTCTCTGGGCTGCCTGGGTAAGGGATGGTTTGGGGAGTGCTGGGGCTCTTCCCTGTCACCCCATGGCTTGTGTGGCCACAGGGCTTCCTGCTCACAGGGCTGGCTTGGTGTAAGGGTGGTGGAGTTTTCCCCTGGTAGGACACGGCACTGGTCAAAAGCAAGGTCTGATTTTACATGGAATGTGGCTGTTGAGCTCCCAGCCCTTGTCCCACTGGATCACCTGTGTTTCCAGCCTCTCCTGGCATGCAGTTATCCCTTCCCTCCCTTGGCTGCTAAACAGAGAAGTGGCCTTTTGCCATAAGAGGACTTCTTCCTTCTCAGTCACTGAATAATTTCTGCATCTTTGCTTCCCTCCAGTCCTTCCATGGTGATCCCCATGGAAGGACTTGCTCCATCAGATGCTCTTCCCAGCCCTGGCCAGGAAGCATCCAGTCTCTGCTTTGGGCCATATGAGATGTTGATCCCACAGCCAGAGGCTTTATTCTGCTGTATTTGTGGGGGGTTTTAATATCTGGCCAGTTGGTGCTGCTCCCCAGGTGCCTTGCTCATGCCTGGCAGTGGGGATCATCAGCTCAGCCCTTGCAGCAGCAAGGGATGAGAGCTGGGCAGCTTACGGGGTCTGCTTAGAACTTGAAGGAGATGGAGGCAAAGTGTTTCCTCCCTGCTACCACCCAAATGCTCCTTTCCCCCTGTTGCCCAGGATTTGCTCATCTTCCTCTCTCTTTATTCTATGCAGACAAACCAGGCTCCTCTCTCAGTCTGGGCTCGGTCTTGCTTCTTGAGAATACGATGATGGGATGTGTGAGCCATGGGGCTGGGGAGAGCCTGGTTGGGCATCAGCACAGGCTGGGGGATGCTCTGCCCCTGCAGCCATGCGGCAGTGCCTGGCTCTGCTCTTGCACTGCGCAGGTCCCTCGGGCTGCACACGCTCTCTCCTGCTGGTATTTCCTGGCATTTCCTGTTCTTTCTGGCCCCAGCGCTCAGCTGTACAAAACTGACAAGAACCCCTTTAGAGCTGTGCGCTTGTGCCCTGCCTCGAGGCTTTCACAAGCAATTTTCAGCTGAGTTTTCACCACCAGCTCAGGTTCCGTGAGGGGCTCAGCACCATCAGGGCTTTGGGCCTATGTAACCCCCCTCCTCTGCCCTCCAGATGTGCCCCAAGTGCTTGCAGGGATCTGCCTCCTGCATCCCCCCAGCCAGGCAGAGTCAGCCCTGTCCAGCCTGGGGAGTGACTGGGGGGTTCATGCCGCTCTCCAGCATCCTCCCACCCTGCCAGGAGCATCCTCTAAAGTGTCCCATCCTATTTTGCACCAGCCGCTTCACATCGCTCTCTCCTCCTGGGATTCATATGCCTCTGGAGGGATTTCTCCTCCTCAAACCAGCCCATCACCACACTCCAGGTGTGCAGCTGAACTGTTTTCATCCTCTTCCCCAGGCAGAAATTCCAGGGTGAAAGCAGCAGTGGGAGAATGGGCCCAGACAGAGGCAGGAGGAGGTGGGGAAAGGAGTCACCCATCACAAGCATCCCTTGGACAAGCTCTTTTATTTGTTCAAGCAGCAGTGGGGAAGTCATAGCACTGCAGCACTGTCAGCAACGGTCCTGGAGCTGAGGTGGTCTCTGAGCACGGCTGGTGGCGGTTCCCATCCTTCCATTAGCCAGCACTGGGCAGGACAAGCCTTAGCAGAGGTACGTGCAGCTAGCTGGGGCCAGATGTGGCACGGGCACGCTGAGAAGGCACCTTGGTCTGTCCTGGGAGCAGGAGCTTACACTGGGGAAAGGAAAGAACAAGCTGGGTCTGGTGCTCAGAGTAACCCCAACCCAAGAGTCTGGCCATCAATCACCCCACCACAGACAGTGGAGTGCTCTGGCAGCCAGACACGGCTCCATGCCCAGAGCCACCATCGCTGTATCCCCACTCTGCTCCCTGGGGAGATGGGTGCAGGAGGGGTAGCTCCTGAGGCCCTACCGGAGATCAAAGAGGGGTGCGATGGGCGAGAGAGGCATCTCCTGCCGCAGAAGGATGGGCAGCACTTCTTGTACCGCGGGCACTGCCGGTCCGTGCGGCACTTGTTGGGTGGGTTTTGCATCATGCAGTGGTAGCGGACGGGCGGGCAGGACCAGGCGCTGCCTGCAAGAGGAGGGAGGTGTTGGCCACAGGCTGCCTCAGGAAGATGCCCCCCAGCTCCTCTCCCATCCCACAGGGTCTCTGCTAACACAGCTCCCTCCCCACTCCTGTGCGTCTCCTCTCTGTGCCTTATTCGGGACATCTCCTACCTGCCGGCAGCTCCGTCCAGAGGATGAGCATCCCCACCAGGAGAAGAGCAGCCACCGACTTCATGCTGCTGTGTCCCTGAGAGGTGTAAGTGTGGAGAGCTGGGGAACATGGGCATTTAAAGCCTTGGGGAGGATGGGGGACAGGGAATGGGGCTGGGCTTGTGCTGATGTTTGTACCTTTTTCCTCTGCTGTTGCATGGTGCTTTCCGGAGACCTTTTGCACAAGATACACTTGGGGTTGTTCAGTTGCTCAACCAGCAGTTATTCCATTGCGCAACTGTGCCCTGCAGCTACACCTGGGGCTGAGGGACAAGCCCAGGGCATTGTCTCCCAAGGAGGCTGGAGGCAGTGGGGCTGCTTTCTCCTGGGCAGGAATGCTTCTCCAGGAGAAACCATTGCAGTGACCATGTTGTGTTCCAACATGGATGTCCTTTATATGTACCTTGCTTCCATGTGGACCTGTAAATCAGACCTTACAGCATGATCCAGATCAGCATGGGGCTGCCTGTGCCTTCTCAGGGATGATGCTTTGAGGTTTCCACAGAGGAAACCTGCCTCGAACCCTCCTGGTTCCTGCCCTACTGGTGGTGAGAGTTACTGTGGGGAAAGCAGCTTTGGCTTAGCCAAGAGCGAGTCCTTCTCATGCTCTGCGGGGGTCACCTGAACCTCATAACCTTGTCTGGGAAGCTGCTGCCATGTAGGAAGCAGGTCAGTGCTGAAAGGAAGTGGTTGGCCTCGCCAGGGTGGGGTGATTTGCTCCATACATCCCTGTCATCAGCCAAAACTCCCCGTGCAGCACAAGGACAGCAGAACTGAGCCCAGCTCTGGCAGGCTGCAGACATCAGGGCTATAGTCCTTGCTCAGGTGGCAAAGATCCCACCAGTCTTCAGGCCTCCATCTGTTCCTCCCTCCCAAGGAGATCGTACCTCCCCTCCAGGGAAAGCTGTTTTCTTTAGGTGCTCTTGGGCAATGGGAAGTTACTCCATTTCCCACCAATGGGCCAATGCCCTCCCTTGCCTTGCGTAATAACAAGTTCCTGGAACCTTTGCTTGGGATTTCTGAGGCTAGCAGGAACCGGAGCTGTGCTGGAAAAGGCAGAGGGAGTGCCCTGGGAGGGAAAGGCACCCTGCAGCCAAATCCCCCCCAGTGCTTCTGCAAAGGGCAGGCTGGGGTAGCCCCTGGTTTTGCATCCAGGCAGGGCAAGGAGCAGTGAAAGGAGCAGCCTTTGCTCCAAGCAGCCCTTAAGCCATTGCCCTGGAGCCCTGCTCTGCATCCAGGGCATTGTGAGCATCTCGCCTTAATTTACTGGGTCTCTGTTAATTATTGTCCCTTTTCCCTAATGACCTCGTGGCTGTATTTAGCTCCTTGTGAAGTCATTTAATAAATAACTGGGAGGGTATTTAGCCAACCCAGAGTTTGAGCTGTGCACCAACCATTTAGCATTTTTAATGAGAAATGTAAGCATTGGATGATTTTTAAGCAATTCTCTGGCATGCAGCTGGTTGCTGGGATCTGGCCGAAGGACACAGATAGTGCTTCATCCATAGGAAGTTCATAGAGTGGAAAGTCAGAACGGTGCTTCTATTGCGAACTCCCACAGGATAAGCCAGACCCATGGCATTTCTGTGCACAGGACCACCATGTGCAGAACACGTTGCCCCAAGGTCCTACAGAGCAGTCCCCATCCCACACTGCTCATCTCCTCCATGAAAAGCACTTCCAGCGCCTTTGCCTGAGGCAGCAAAGGGTGCTGCTGGCTGATGCTCCCAGCCAGGCCAGGGCTCTTCAGTCCCTGTTTCCATGGGATGGTATGGAAGGACCAGCAGTGTCCAGTCTCACCCAGCTCAGGCCTTTGGCCATGACCAAGCATGAGCCTTAGCAGGTTGCACAAAGCACATGAGGAACAGCTTGTTCCCTACCAGGTGATGTAATGTGTTCAGCCTAACACTGACATCCATCCGTCATCTATCCATCCGTCATCTATCCATCCATCCATCCATCCATCTCCAGTTTATGGCTGAGGATGCTCCACTTTTCCCCAGATCACCAAACCCCCAAATTATCTTCTCTTCTAGGTACTAGAGTATCCCGCAGGATTTGCTGACTCTGTGTGTGACGCTAGGTTAGAGGCCAAGCTTCAAGACATTAGGACAATGGATGCTAATTTGTATTTATTACCTACTCTTGTGTGGGGAAAATTGGACAGATGACAGGCTGCCCCTTCACCCATGAGAACAAGATTTCTCATTTCTTTCAGTTTTCCATCACCTGCTGTATTACATGTTAAAGGAGGCACCACATGCTGGGTTTAGTGGATTTAACTAGTGATCTTTGGTTACAGGTTGCAGTGTAGGATCGTTGCTTGGCTGTTGGTTGTGTGTGCTTTGTGATACTCTCCTACAAGTTTAATGGATCTGCTGTGATCACGATATGGAGATTCTACTTTACTAACTTCCTTAGTCAGGAAAGAGGGTCTTTTAGACTAATTACTGGAGGGAGGGGAAATCTATCAGGATGTTGGCACAAATGTGAATATACTGTTTCAACAGTATATTCAATACAATATTTCAAAATCATCAGGCACGATTTTCACTAATGGCATATGTGTGTTAAGATGCAATTTTGTGCCTGGAAAGAATTGTGTTCATTATAAATGGCAGATGCTTTTAAAGCATTTAAATGTTGCATTTTCTATTTCCACCTGCACACCAGGTAACTGGGTATTAATATGCTACTAGTTGAGCCCATGATTCATTGCAGGTGCAGTGCTTGGGAAATCAAGGATTACATTGAGGTCCTGATGAAAATCATGCCCTCAGACACATCTGAGCTCCATTTTGATCAACAAGCCAAAAATAAGACTTTTATTTCAATTACAGTTCTTCTGATTTTGAACTTAATGATGCCACTCGAAGTATATTGGCTTAGCTCCCGAGACCCAGGAAGGAGGATGTCTGGGACCTTGTCTATTCAGTGGAATAGAGGTTCCCATTAAATTCACTCTGATCTCATTACATGTCTTTTATTTGGTCAGAAGCTCTATTTTTGCTCTTCCTGGCCTTATTGAATCTGTTGTTGATTCATTGTGCAGACTTGGTATTAATGAAAAAGACTGCCTCACTCAGGTCTCCCTGGAGGGTGAGATTTTCCATGGCCCTGTGTCTGTACCATGCATTGGAAGCACGGACTCCGATGGGTTGCCTTGTGAAACTAGATTCGAGCAGAGCTTTATTAATAGGCTGATGAGATGTATCAGCTTGGCAAGGCTGCCTGCCTCCATAATGAGCGAGGGCTGTATTTTACTTCCCTTAACGAACAGAAAAATCCTCAGCGATGCCTTTCCTGTCCCCCTGCTATCCCCGCTCCACATTCTACTTTCAAAGACCTCTTTAAAGGTCTCTATTATCCCAGCTGCCTTTAGGTGTCACTCGAAGCTTTGGGTTCCTCTTGTTCATCCAGCCCTTTGTGTGCTGAGCTCTGCTCTGCCATTCAGTTGCCCCAGCAACCTGGGGGTCACTGGTCACCCCCCAGCTACTGCCTCCCTCTGTTCTTGGCTGCAGTCATTGTCTGCACTAGTTGCACATCGTTATGGTTCAGCATTTAAATACTGTTGAAGAGTAAGTAATTAATTTTGGTAGCTTGTCTCATTGTAAGCAAAACTGGGTGTCAAAGGCTGCACCTGCATTACTGAATTGGAAACTGCTGTAAGAGAGCACAGGTGTCCTAAAATATGTCCTGGACAGAAGATGCTGTTTTATCTTGCCTAAGAGTGGAAGGGCTGACTTCTGTCCTGCTTTTGTCAGGCATTAGCAAGCTGTCCTAGCTCCTCTCACTACTAGACTTCAGGAACTGTTAATCTGGTCTTTTCCGTATCAGGATAGATCTGAAGATTTTTGAGTGGGCCAAGTACTTTCTTGGCCTTCCGATGAAGCTTGGGTCGCTCATATGGTAAATCATTAATTTGGATACTATATTCTGCCTTTGCTGGGAGTTAAGAGTGGTGTTCTAATAGCTTCCTTCCATCTGGAACAGTCATAAACCAGATGGATAAAGGATTGGCACTGCTTATTTTGAGTCTTTACCCAATTCACCCTGTGTAAAGGGACCTTGCAATATTTCCGAGACAATTGTTGCATGTATCCAGAATCCCAAGTGAAAAATACCAATATCAGATGTGTGGGCTGCTGCTTGGGGAAAGTTTTGGAGAGATGAGCAATAAAAATTTTACCTTCCTTTAGCAATATTTTATTGGAGTCCATGATTAGGAACCATGTGTAAGATTGGTTTGTATCTAAGAATTATTTGAAAGTCTAATCACTTAGTTTCAATTCCAAGGTTTATAGCACCTTGAATTAAGCCATTTCAAAGCAGAATTTATTTCCCAAATAGAATGGGAAGAGATAGGTTTTCAAGGATGTTCTATGTAAAGAACTTGGCATCTTGTCTTGCTGGATCCATTGTCTTGTCTGTTTTTATGAAAATAAATTCCTCACACTGCATTTCAGTACATTAATATGATTTAGTAAGAATGAGAATATTGCTAGAAACTAGATGTTGCACCTATGCTTATTTATTTTGGTAAATTAGAAATATTAATATTTTCATTAGCGAGTGGCTAGAAGGAAGAAGTCAAGTGTTTCTACTGCATTGTGAATAGCATTTATTATGGAGAGCATTTTCATTTACAACATGTCTTTAAAGATCTGCTCTTTGGCCTAGGCAATACTGCAGTGTTTAGGAATTGCTTTGGAAACACTTCTGATGCTGCTGAATACCAGAACAGATACATGATTGTAGCCTATTTTATCTTGGCTTAAAGAGAAGAAGGAGTTAGTGGAGGAGGAGGTAATTCAAGAAAGACTGTAAAATTCAGGTGTCAAAAGTTTCACAGAGGCTTCTTAGGCTTACTTGAGGAGTCATGGTATCATGGTATTGCAAAGCACAAGAAGGGAAGCAGGAAGGTGAATGAGGAAAGGAAGGATTTAACGATAAGAATACTGTGACATTATAAAGATTTTATTTTTGTTTATCGTCATTGCATATGTTAGAGGAGACTTTGTGATTTCCAGGCAGTTAAGATGCTTTTTAGACCAATTTCACAGAGAAAAACAAAGAAAATAAAAAAGAAAAAAAAAAAAAAAAAGAAAAAGAAATATAAATATAATTATAAATATAAATTAGGACATGTCATCTGGGATCACATTGCATATGAATCCTAGAGCATTCAGGGAGCTGAGGTGGTGTTGGTGCTCCTATTGAAGGATGCAGTCTGTTCTTAAAATTAGCTGCAAAAACAAGGAGATTCAAAGGTTGTTCCATTACTTTGAAAGGCCAAGTGGTCATCCTATGAATTAACTTAGCAGACTTTGTTTCATTAGTTGTTAAATTGTTTACCACTATAGTTAAAATTATAAACAATTTTTATAGGCTGATTAGTCTTCACTGGCGTTTTCCACTTGCTTGGAAGAATTTGTTCACCGCTGAGTGCTTCAGTACCTAAAGCCTCATCTCCTGACCAGGCCATCCCTCTGGTCCCAGGTGTCATCTCTGCAGAAGGGTACCTTTTGAAGCTCCAAATGCGAGGAGGTTCTGCTGCTGCCTGCTACCTAGCCAGGTAGTGGTCTGTGAAGCAGTAATTGGCAGCTGGCATTTCATATTGCATCCAGGTTCCATTTACTAGGATATCCATGAGGATAGACATGATGGGGCAAATGTTATCACTACAGAAGTGAAAAATTCACTCCAGTCTGTGGTTTCACGATAAAGGCTGTAATAGAAGAGTGAGTTCCTTTTAGCAGTTCCTCTCTGAAATGTGCTGGGATGTGAAGTGCTCAGATGAAATCCTTTGTGCTAGCACCTCTCTCTCTTCATCTTCTGCCATTCCCAAATTGCAAATTTTTTGTCTCAAGAAAGATGCTAAATTGAGATACTGGGTCAAGAAATGTGTCCCTTAGAGTAACTCAGAAAACAGTTAACACACAGCTGCGCCTCTTGTTATAAAATCAAGTTAAACTGAACTATATAAAAAAAAAAAATAAGAGAACAAAAGCACCGAAGGAATAAGTAGAAACATATTGGCATTCAACACTGGTTCACCTAACCCTTATAATATAGAAATACACCATTTAATCAGTTATTTACAAACTGCAGAAGAGAATACAGCTTGTTAATGGCAGTAGTCCAATTTCCCTATTGCTATATTTGTAGCACTGGTACAAAGCAGAGTAAAATTTAGACTTGCACCTAGTATTTGCTACTAACTCCTTAAATAGGTGCTGGATGCATGCCAGAAACTCTGCTCAAACAAGGGACCAGCAGGAAATTAACAACATTTCTCTCTTAAAATACCATAGCTATGGAAGCTGCACACCCAATACCATGTTTCTCAACTATCTGAAGGCTGGTTTTCATTATTTGTCCCAGTCAGTCACAGTATTAAAGTCACATAAGTCTGGTGGCCATCTCACCTTTTGCCATGTTGGTTCAGTAGATCTTTAGTTGTCTCTTGTGTAAAATTGGAAACTAAAGGCCTGATCCTGCTCAGAGGGATGGTGTCACTGGTATCAGTAAGACTGCCAAAACAAGAAAGACCTGTGAGGATTAGGCTCTTGGTGTTCATACCAACTGAAATTGGGTTGGGATCCTGTTCAAATTGTCAGATGGTGGTGGCAGCTAGAGCTGCTTGATTTTAAAACACGACATCTTCTGCGTGTCACAGAAGTGAGGCACTTCTGTGGCCTAGTAGCAAAGCTTTCAAGGTCAGTATCTTGTTTCATCACCGGTCCCAGATTATGATCCAACCAAAAAAAGACAATTTTTTCTGTCCTCAACACAAGAAAGCGGTGTGGAAACAAAGTCTTCTGGAATGACATCTGCTTTTCAGAGGAGCAAAAGGCTGAACTGGGAAAGTTGTTGTTTTAGCTTCTCTTGATTATGCTTGCCTGATCTGTAACCTTAGCACTAATATAAAAAATAGTTCTTTGCTTATTTGTTTTCTGTGACTATTGGTATTATCTGTAAAGTATTGTTAACACTTTACAAAAGTGTTTTCATAGCTCACCGTGATGATCAGTATGTTGGAAATAGGAATCTTAAAATATGGATTGCTGATGTGATCATTTGCCCCAGTTGCAACCTTTCTAGATAATCTCTAATGCAACAGGCATTAAAAAATACAGCATGTGATAACAGGAGCTGCTTAGTTACTCCCTAGCAGAGCTACAAAGAACTCTGTATTTTCACTTTGCAAACCTTGGCAAAGATACAATACTGTATATGCCAAATTTTCAAAAATGATGGAATTTTGCTTTCATGCCCAGGAATAAAACAGACTAAGGTACCAACCAATAGAAAATTTGATGGTGGGGGGAATACCCCAAGAGCCTTGGATGCTATTTTTTTCTAGACTTTAGACATTAGCAATTACTATCTAATGGCTGCAGCAGGACAAGGAGTTCTCTGGACTTTTTGCTTAGAGAACTACAAAAATAGGCATCTGAAATTAAATACAGCAATAAAAATACCTTCTGAAACTGTATCCTGATTTGACAAATCTTGGCTAAAAGGAAATGAAATAGCAAAAAAATGCCAACCCTGACAAAAATGGAGGAGAGATGTTTGAATGAAAAAAAAAATGTACCATCAAGGTTAATAATTGCTCTCTGTGTTATTAGAATTGAAAAGAGAGGTTATTTTACTCCTGGATGCTACAGCTGCTAGCTTCCTTAATAGACCTACACAGAAGTTTTCAAAATTCCTCTCAGTTTTACAAGACACCAGTTCATTGCTGCAACCTGGAGTGAAGCTGTTTACAGCTCTGTGCTAAGTAGAAAGTTCAAATCAATTCTTGTCCATTAGAGTTAGGTATAACTGATGAAATATCCCCAGAGGAGTATTGTAAATGTATCAAGATGTCCTCCCCCATTACAGAAATGGGGAGGCATGGTGAATTACTTACCTTCTCTCTTACACTTAATGTCTCTGAAATGCTGCCAGGCAGAAAAGGCTTATCTTGTCTCACTGGGTTTAGGAGAGGTCTATAGTCTGGGATACAGGGGAAGGAAAAAAAAGGTAGTAGTACTTTGCAGACCCTTATTAAGCTTTATTCCCATGTGAGATCAAGAACAACAACGACAAAAACTAAAGGAAGAAAAGCTACTCAATAACCAACAGTGGATTCAAAATTCATGCAGGAAATATCTGATCCAAAAATCAGTACTAGGGATTTTTTAATTATGTAACTGAAATTTTGTGCAGTGAGCTATATAATAAATTCACTCATTAAAATGTACACTGAAATGGCATTGGGGCAGAACATACAAACAATGGAAACTAAGAAATCCATGCTTCAGGATGTCTCCAAATGCGAAAGCACAGCAAGCAGGGTATTGAAAGTAGCTAGCATTCACTATTTGTCTCCATCAGGAAAAGTGCCTTCAGCTGACTTCTCACTTGCCATCAATTTGGCCCTAGGACTGAACTTGAAGTTGTAAAGAAATACAGAAAGACAGGGTTCTTGCACCAAGGAAGCATCGTTTTGTATAAGGCCTTTGCCGGGGAAGTTTGTGGCTGCCAGATGCATTTTACATTTTACAACATTTGACTGGGATGTTCTCATTCTACTGCTGCTTCTGGGCACAAGATTGCTCAGTTATAGGGTTTGAGTGATCTAAGCTGCATGTAACAGTCTGTGTCACTGAGCACAAGGCAGTAGAGCTGAGGTTAAAACACACCATCTTGAGACCTCTTGAAGACTGAATGGTGCAGTAGAACATACTGGCAGAGAAAAGGGGAAAGATGATATGGGACTGAGGAACAACCATGCTCTTAACTGGTCTATGAATCTTGGTGTAGGCAAGGAGTTCAGGTTTATGAAAAGCTAGCACTCTCTGAGCATCCAGAATGAAAATCAGAAATACATCATGCAATAGAAAGAAGTGTGCATCCCCAGTAAATATTGCCATGACAAATTACAGACCATGCTGCATGCAGAGAAACTAGACTCAAGCTTTGCATGTTGCATGAGATTGTAAGCAATTCAGTGAAGCAAAGAGAGAAGGTAGGGTCGTAAGTTTAAAACTCCTGCACAAGGAGTTTTCCTGACACTTGGGACTTCTAGTAAGTTGCCTCTGCTGATCTCAGTTGAAACAAGTGGACATAGAAGGAAAAGCAGTTTCAAACAACTGAGTTTCGAAGCCATGTGCTATCTATCATGAATTTCACTCCCAAAATATATATTACAGGATACAAAGGGAAGTTTACCTGAAACTTATAATTTCTTCACCCCCTCTTTTGACATCCAGGAGTCATGAGTTTACTGTTCTTGGGCTTTTCTTTTAGACGAGCATATGAGCATCAAAAATTACTTCTCTGAATATTATCAATCTTTCTGAGAATTGTAGCAGAGGATGTTAGAGAAGAACAAGGGAAAATGAAAGCAAAGATTAAAAGGGCCTAAAAGGATGGAGAAAGTTGAATTTGAGAACTAGGATATGGAGAAAAAGAGGAAGAGGGTAAGAGAATAGGTAGCAAAAGGGCAGGTGGGGGGAAGGAGACAGGAGTAGTGGAAATGGCTGGAAGAGATGACAAGCAAAACAAAAATATTTTGTGAGTAAAAGCACAGGACAAAACCTAATGAAAAGTGATAGAGTCAAGATCCGATTTAATTACGTGGGAGGGCAGGGGGAAAAGGGTCTTGTTCTTCTTAAACCTGTAGTGCACAGCATGACTATTCCAAGAGTTAAATTAGTGACTTGGAATTCTCAAGTCTGACTTTCAGATTTCTGCATATTATTTTCTTCTGTGACTCTGGCAAGTAGCTTAACATCTCTGAGCCTTTGTTTCTAGTCCTGTAGTATAGGAATACTAGCACTTCAGTAAACTACAAGGATTTAATGAGACAAAACAATTTTAAGGTCTTGCCATGAGCTAATGCTACAGCTCTATGATTTGCATAAATAGCTAGGAAAGAAATAAATGTTGGGAATGCAGTCTATGGAGTGAGACCTAATTTGAGAGCAGTGGAATGTAGATTTGTTTGTACAAAATCCTTTTCCATCATAAAGGGATGATGATATGATGTATGGTGAGGCTCAGCTCTCCTCCCCATCTGAAGTATAGTTTTCAAAGTATTGTGCAAAGGAAGTTGGTTTTGTGACTCATTAATGCATTAATCACAAAACCGAGTGTTGGAATCTGATGGATATTGAGAATACACACAAACTTCCATTGATGTCAGTGGTATATGATCTCAGCACCTCTCGCAAACAGAAGAAATCATTGTTGGCAGCTTGGAGTTTGTCTACATTTTTATCCCATTATTTTCTTTGCAAGCCACAGTGGCTAAGATAGTAGCTGTCAAGGATGTCAGTCAACACGTTAGTGGGTGCAAGAAAAGTCTGATGGCTCTATGTGACTAAGAAGAAACAAGTTCACATTTATGAGCGAAGTGGTAGTGGTCCTCACGCCAGACCCTGGAGGCTCTGTCCATGGTACTGGGCTCCAGCCGGCACTACCCACCCCTCTTGTGTTGCTCCCTGTGACAGGCACCCCTTACTAAGCCTTTTTTCTAGGAATGTTAGGGGACTGTAGCACAATTGAGCCCAAAGGCTTCTTCTTCCAAGGCTAAGAACAATCATCCAAACTCCCGGCAGCCCTAGATGTGCTACCCTGCTGCCACTACCATCACATGCTGCTGTAGAAATCTTTTCTCTTGGAAGAGAGAGCTATATTTTGTTCTCAACCAATAGCCATATTTGTTACCTCCACTTCTCTCCCAGTCTTTCTGGATGGAGAAGGCTCAGGGACCTGAAGTGGGATTGCCAGGAAATAACAAAATGCAGCCACAGGCTAAACAGAGTAATTAGTAGGAAGGTTCTCATTGCTGTGATGTGGCTAGAGAATGTTTGACAACTGGTGTAACATCTTTAAAGTTTGGGAGGATCACTTTCCTCAAAAGTAAAAGAGTTTGTGATAAGTCAGTAATGTAAATCTTCCCACAGAAATGTCGGAAAGCCTTAATCTCACTTTATGTCACTCTCTAATTCATGACAAGCAACTCCTTGTAGAGTAAAACTATTTGCAAAAATACTAAAGCTCCTCATTTCACCTATTTGTATTTTGATTATTCAATCTTATACCTGGCAAAACATCACAAAACTGTGTCTGTGAAGTGTTCAGGTGAAAACTATCATGGTTATAAGTACTTATGCATCATTTGGAATCTATCCTCCTGCTTGAAAAGTTTGTCATTTGGTTAAAAACAGGAAGCATATGACTTAGGTGACCAGACACACAGTATAAATAACAAATGGTAAAAAAAGGAATCTTTCATATGTTGCCAAAGGAATGCATACCATTCACCCAGGCTATTCAGCACATGCCATTAAACAATGACATCACT
>JAVHNF010069631.1:0-14710 GCA_034783455.1 Micropsitta finschii | reverse complement strand
CCCCCTACTTGACCGCACAATCCCAGATTATACCAGCTTCAACACTGTGGATGAATGGCTGGATGCCATCAAGATGAGCCAGTACAAGGAGAGCTTTGCCAGTGCTGGCTTCACCACCTTTGACGTAGTATCTCAGATGACCGTAGAGTAAGTGCCCTGGCTTCTATTCCCAAAGCACAAGGAGAAATCTCAGCAGTTTTGACAACAACTGACTGTTCTTGAGTTAGTTTTTATTCTCCCATAATGCAGTTTCCATAAGCCTTGTTGCCCTGTGGACCCACTTCTAGTCCATTCAGTTTCTGCAGAGCTACTTTGTGCTGCGGGCTCTGTCTCGTCTCCGGACGGTGTGTGTCTGTCTGCTGCCCTGGATCTGCAGAATTCATTTCCACGCTATCGTGCTGCACGTCCCCACTGTGAAAACAAGAACCCCACAAGGGTCTCCAAAACCCCAATATGGAAAAGATAGAGAATTTAGGCCAGCATCAGACCATTCTCCAGCCACTTAAGAGCACTTTCAGACTCAGTCCTTTTGGATGTATAACGTATCGGTGATGGCAACAAGCACACTGCTAACACATTTCTGACTAAGCAAGGCCTCTGAAAGTCCAGATGGTTTCAGATTTGTTCTAATTGTCCTGCATCCACTAAAAACATCCCTTAGTGGCAAAATCTTAGCAAGTTCTTCAGAGAAAGCAGGCAGCTGAAATCTGTTTGTGGTGGGGTTTGAAATCCCTTGGGGCTAGCTGGGACTTTGATGCCTCTGGTGAAAGATTTGTGGTTGGTTGCAGTTAGCTTTAGCAAACCTAAGAAAGCACCAAGCATCAAAGCCATCTGTAAGAGCTGCAACGTCTCTACCTCGTAACCAGGTTCTTTTTCACTTGGTCCCTAATTCCAGTCTTTAAATCTACTAATGGGTCAGAATCCACTTACACAAACAGCCAAACTGACTGTTTCTTGCTTTCTGTTCTTATTTGCTGGTAGGAAATCCACTTGGCCGTTCTGACTGTTCAGTACGTCTGTGATACAACCCCAAGGCCCTGGGGATGTTGTTGGCACATTATAGGCTGTGTTCATACAACAGAAAGAGGGTCCATAACATCTGAAGGAGAGGGAAAAAGAACTTTGACTAAACTGGGGCATTGCACCTACACCACATCTCAGCCTGCCTAAGTTAGTCTGCAGGCTGGGACGCCTGGGCCAACGAAGTATCTGTGTCCAGGGCAGACAGCTGAGGAAGCACAGGGTTGTGTGGGGCGACAGTCTTATTCTGGTTTATAGACATGAGTGAAGTCTTTGGTCTTTGTTCGCAATCAGAACAACAGCTAAAGTCAAGGTGCCAGACTCATCCAAGAAGGAAGCTCCTCTAGGTCAGCACATCTGGCTGGGACAAGGTCTAAAGCAAGCTCTGAAGGCTCGTGTGCCACTCGTGCCAGAGGATTTTTTCTCACCTTTCCTTGGAGCACCTGTTTACCCCTCTTTGCCCATTGACTTCCACTCTAAAACAGGCAAGGGTTTTGCCACACTTCTTAAAAATCTATTCCTAACACTCAGGAAGGAGAAAAGGCAACCGAAAATCCTTACAGTCAGGTACAGGTCACATCTCATGAATGCCATCTGTTCACTGATCAGAAGAATTCATGACTGAGATTTACCCACCAAGGAGGAGATGAGTAACAAACTCATCTGGAGTGACCACAGATATGAACAATGCAGGGTCACTTTCATGCTCTTGGCACAACCTTTGTTCTTCCCATATGCCTACTCTCTATAAAAAATAGAAGCAGTGGAAAAATGAGATTGTTGTGATTTAGCAAAGAGGGTAAGTAGCAAAAGTTTATCACTTGATGGCCTCATCAGATCAAAGCAAAAGTAGCAAAAACAACCATCATCTGCACAGGGGGGAGGGAGATTCACACTGCTGACAACGTGTGTCCCCAGGGATGGAAAAAATGGGTTACTGTGTCACAAAAAGAGAGAGATAATCTAAACCTGCAAAGAAAGACACAAAACAATGCATGGGTAGAAAACCTTAAGGCAAATTCACTTACAAACAATGAGCAGAGCCTGTGATCTCTGTTGAGGTTCCAGTACTCCAGGGGTGATGCAGGTAGGTGGCAATTGCAAAGCCAGGGAGAGTCAAAAAGAAAGAGCAGAGGTTTCACCAGGTTTGCTTGTATTTGTTGTGTATATGGAATATGCTCATATATGAACTTGTTCTGCTGTGAGAAAAACGTGGTGTTCATAAGGTGTTTGTTTCTTTTCCTCCAAAAGGGACATTCTGCGAGTTGGGGTCACTTTAGCAGGACACCAGAAGAAAATCCTTAACAGTATCCAGGTGATGAGAGCACAGATGAACCAAATTCAGTCTGTGGAGGTTTGATAGCATCGTGTCCTCCTACTCCTCTTCCTCGAGGCCCTGCTCCCCTTTGCCCTTGTAAGTCCGAACTGCAGTTCTTGAGTGTTCTACATGGACCAGAGACAGGCAGCTGCTCTGAGGATCATGGCAACAGGAAGAAATGCCCTGCCATCAGCAATGAGAAGTCGCCAAGAGCTTCTAGAATTTAAGCAATGGAAAAAGGGAACAAAAAAAAAGACAATTATTTTGAAAAAAAAAAAGAAAAGGAAAAAACAAAAAAAAAAAGAACAAAACAAACCACAAACTATGAAATATTTTTAAATAATAATAAAGCAATTGTGTTCTTGAAAAGGGCTCCAAGACCAATGGGAGTCTCCAAAGGAAGAGAAGAGAGCAGCTTCATCTGTTTCCTCTTGCAC
Organism: Micropsitta finschii; assembly: GCA_034783455.1. Lineage (NCBI taxonomy): Eukaryota > Metazoa > Chordata > Aves > Psittaciformes > Psittacidae > Micropsitta > Micropsitta finschii. The sequence continues at coordinate 11,935 of JAVHNF010069631.1, read as the reverse complement.
AAGGCTGCTGCAGCGGGGCCCAGCACCTCTGGAGCAATGAGACTTCTTCAAGAAGACGAATGCAAAGAAAGGTCCCAAGAAGCACTTCTCTTTCTCACATGGGATGGTGGCTCTGGGAATGGCGTGCAGTCAGCAGTCCTGCCCTAAAGCCCCTGTTAGCGAATCAAAGGGGAGAGAGAGCTGAAGCTCTTTGGTGCTGTGGAACCAAGTGCATCTCAGAAATGGATGGACTTCTTCAAAAGATGAAGACTTTTTCTAAAAAATAATAAAAAACAAAACAAAACACACAAAGAAAAGAAACCCCAACAAACAGATGAACTGAGACTAGAAGAGGCTGTTTCCGACAATTGAGAAGGAATCTGTAACGCTTCAGGGGGTGGGGATGGGGAAAACCAATCCTTTTTACATCTCTTATTTTCTCTTGTCATGGAACGGTTTTGTGAGTGACAGTTTCCTAAGGGTCCGTCCATCCACCCTCCAGTGGCATCATTGTCTCATACATATCATATGCACAAGACTTTTAGTGATGTCCTCACTAGATGCCAATGATCTTTCCCCAGAAGACTTCCCAAGTACAGTATGTAGTAGTTTTTGATTACAAATGCTGATGTGTACCTTTATTTTTCCGTTGTCATTGTTGGGAGATTTGTCCTTTTACCTTCTTTTGTTAACACCAGATCATGAGTTTGGGGTTGGAAATTTTGGGTTGGTTGGGGTTTTCTAACGAAAAATGACATCTCCAAGCATCATATCATTCAAGAACTTAAACCCCTTCCCTGAGGAAGGAAATTTGCAGTTTATTGACAATATGCCAGGAGAATTGGGTTTTTTTTATATGCACATTTCCTCCTCCCATTTGCTTGTTTGTTATTTTGCAATTTGTCATGGCCTGACCGACGTTTCTGATGTTGGGTTTCCAGTTGTTTGCCAAGACAAAACCATCACCCCCTTGATTCAGGGTTGCTGGTGAGCAGCATCATAAGGTTTGGGGAGGGAGCTGCAGGGGAGAGGGAAAGACAAGGGGAGGATGGATGGGTTGTGGGAGGGAATGGTAACTCCACGGCTGGCTATCAGAGCCCTTTGGAAATGCAGTGTCTGACTGCTTAGAAAGGTGTCATTGGCGTACGGACCGCAGAAAGGCAGGGTAAGCCCCAACCTCTAAGAGGAGCTCACAGCATGTGGTTTCTTGGAGTCGGACTTGTTTTAGCTGCCAAGCTGTGGATGGTTCACTACAGTGATCACACTCTGCGGTTGTGCTCTGTGTCCCTTGGGGAACCCAGTCCCTTCGTTAGACGATGCGCTGGAGGCTCTGAAACAGCTTCAGGCTCAACCAGTCGCCTTGAGGAGAGCCTGGGACAGCAAAGGCAAGAATGCTGATGCAGGAGCCCGGGTGTCCAGAGGCAGAATGCTGTGGTTGAAGCTGAATGATCAGTCGGTGGGTTTATAAACAACTGAAATAAATACTATAGTTACCGACCAGGTCTTTGGTATGTGAAAATGCCACCAACCAAGCGCAGGAGGGTGCAAATGAGAATCAGGCTTGGCCTCCTTGTTCAGCACCTTGTATCCTTTTAAACATGCCTACCACCAGTCGCCTTCCTCTGGCCTCATGTGGCATATTTCTGCACATCTCCTGGCCATGGTTTGTGTTTACAAGCCCTTGTCCGCAGTTGCCATTTGTAGGGTCCTCCACTTATTTTCAGCGGCACGGGATGTTGAAGGCATGTTCATAGGGAGCTGGTTTGCTGTGTTTTCCAGGAGCTGCATCCAAGGGGAAGTGTGCCTGCTGTGGATCAAACTCCCAAGCTGTCTAGACTTCTGTGGCCAGACATCACCTCCCTAGACGGCTTGTAAAACACGAGGCCATTTATAAAATACTTAGAATCTTCCACTTTCAGACCAGATCCAACAAAGAAGAACTTAGGAGTGGCAGCAGACCATTCCCTACAAGTCAGAGTTATTTCTCCACTTAGCTCTTGTAGTGTCCCAGCTCTTGGTGGACAGCATCAGCAGCAGGGGCCTTAACTGGAGGAATTTTCCCCCTAGCCCCTGTTTATATGAAATCTCAAGTGCAGCATTGTATTTGCATTTGTGTTTTCAGTATTTTCCTGTTCTTGCAGTTAAAAGTGCATCCGTAGTCACGTTAACTTCAGTAGCAGGTGCTTGCAGGGAACACAGGGACGTATTCTGTACTCAGTGTCCACAGTGCTCCTGCTCTGACAGCAGTGCCATTGCCCTACATCTCTTTCAGATGGCAGAATATGATGTAGAGTGAGGGCTCAGTGGACTACAGGCATGTTTATATGCAGGTGGTGCCTGGACATAATCAGCTGCCTGTCCTATACCCAGGCCGATTTAGGCTGTGTGTCTAAAGAAGGGATGCTTTTAATATCATTGCATTTAAAAAGCTGTGCTCCTGGTCAGGAAATGGGCTTAAAGACCAGCATGCAAAAATCAGTGGTGTCAGCTAAAGCATGCGAAGTGCTTGTGCTTGCAGAGGGCACCACAGGGAAACAAGAAGCTTCTCCGTGTGCCCTGTCCAGTAGAAGTGTGGAGCAGTAGCGAGAACTGCTCACATGGTCCATCTCTGTCTCACGTTGTAGCTGCTGTATTTTAACAGGGGACAGTGGTCAGGCTTTCCCAAAGGCATGTCTGAAGCTGTTTGGTGGCAGTCCAGGGTAAGGGAAGCATGGTGCTGTGGCAGGTTGTCTAGCCACAGCCAACTCTATGTACAAGAGAGCTTTGCGAGGGGAGCTGTCTGCCTAGAAAACTCACCAGCAAATTCCTATGGGGCAGCCATGTGGAAGAAGCACATGATGCCCTTCAGTTGTCCTTCCCAGACAATTCTTGACTGTTCTCTGCCATCCCTTACATTCCTGCAGACACAAAGGAGAAGCAATGGCCATGCAGCATCACTTCAGAGCCAGTCCTTGTTAGGGCTTGGAAGGGCACTTCAGGTCTTCATTTGGAGACATTTTGTCTTAATGCACTGAATCTCCTCACTGGCTACCATTATACACATCTACCTACCAGACCCAACCCACTGTGAAGGATGGGACCATACCAAGCTCAGTGCCATAACTCACCAAAGCTGTGGCAGCTGTCTGCAGGACAGAGAAAGCACATCCTTGTCTCTTCTTCTGACCAAAAATCATGTGTTGTCAGTACTAATTGCTGTGACATCTGTCTGTACTTGTGTAGGACTAACGGAGAACTGGACCTAAAATGGACATGATCCATAAACCACTGCAATTTTCTGCATCCCTCAAGCTCTCCTGGGAGCACAAGGAACCAAGTTCCTGAAAGTACTTCAGCTGTAAATGCCTCTGGAGCATGCTTCAGTGGAGGGCAGAGTCACTGGAGTGACTTTAATGTATTTATCTAATGGGTGTCAAATGTACTGCTATGAAATGTGGGTCTAATGACAAAATACAGCTTCATGGGGAGAACATGTAACACGGGGAAAGGCACTTGCTAACATTAACACTGTGAAATAGTTGTGCATGTGCATGTGTGCATGTGTGGATACAAAAAGTGACACAACGAGATTTTCAGGCAGCTTGCTGCCGTCTTCACGTTTCACCCCCACCTTTCAAGCTACCTCCTAGACCCTTCTCTGTTTCCCACTGCCATCTGATGCTGAGGGTTACCCGTGTCTGGTGATGGCGGTGGGTCAGAGAGCTGAGCATGATCCTGGATTGGAAGCACGAAGTTGGTTGGCCAGTGATAAGTTCAAATCATGCAGAGCATCACGGGGCAGAGTGGAGGGAGCAAAGCACACGTGGGTAGTAGTAAGTTCAGATATATTCAGTGGGTCATGGTCAGCTGTTGGCCACCAGCCCTTTACCTGGGCTTAACAGCACAGGGGTGTGCCAGGCGAAAGGAAAACCACACTTGTATGAGCACTGCCATGAGGAATCACTTGCTCTTGCTGACTGTGGGGACACAGAAACAGGGCACTATGAGCATCCCCTCCCCAAGTTACCCTCCCCCTCCCCAGTAAAATCTCTACGTTTCATACGTTTAGTGGTGATCGGTGGTTTTCAGCAGCTGAAGAGCTGCTGGCTCCTCCTGCAGTCTGCTGTGGTCTGGCTTCTCCATAGCATCCTCACTGCTGGGCAGTAGCTTTCAGTGGCAGCAATGCGTGCGCAGGACTTCCATGTGATGGGGGTAAATGTGGCTGTCACAGGAGTTTACTGGTCATGCAGTATTAATTTAGTATTAAGATTCAAATTTGGAGCTTTAACCCACGATTCCATGATCAGTCATTATGTATGAGAGTCATCTTGTTAGCATCGTTGAGCATGTGCCAGTGTTAGCAAGAAGAGAGCTGTGTGCAGGGAAGCATTTACAAGAATGTGCAAGGCTGGGAAGAAAGCAGTGCTACATCTTTATGCAGCTCTGGCTTAGAAGGTCTGTCACAAAGAGGCTGTTGGCCAGCCACAATAGCAGGACCTTGCTCTCTTCACTGACTACTGAAGTATTCTCCATATGCAGAGTTGCCTCCTGGTCTGGAATGCCATGAGCTAAGGAGAGAGGAAGCTTTATCGGTTTAGGTGCTAATAATGCTTTTCCCACTTAAAGTTGTTCTTTGCATTGGTGTTAAAGGAAAGGTTCTTTCCCCGTAATCATCACAGTGGCCTGTAGAGGAAACCTCTTGGTGGCTTTGAGCAGTTGAGGAAATCTCTTGTTACGTTTTCCAGGTGGATTTCTACAAAACCTGGGGTCAGGGCTTGAACTCTGCTGCATCATTGACAGTTGTATGCTCTGATGATACAATAAATCTGTGGCTGCCTTGGATTTATGAGTCCAGAGTGTCTGGAAGTATCTCTGTTGTCTGGTTTGTTTTAGTGGAGTCTTTTCTTTATGTATTTCATCTTCTTTCTAACCTGAGCGTGTCTAACCTGAGGCGTATTTAGCAGAGGTCTTTTTCCATCTTCAGAAATTGTACATGCTTACAAGTTCTTCACATACAGGATTCAGCATTTCCTCCACATGAACAATTAATGTAGTACCAGCTTCATTTTTGCATCCTGCTGGCAGTTATCCAATGCCACTAAAGGCATCCTAAAAATTACCTTCTTTGTTGTGTTCTCCTCCTTTTACACTGCAGTCTCTTAGTGAAGTGTTTGACGTGCTTTCAGCTCTAGGACCAGTAGTCCTCTGTATCAGCAAAATGACATCTCCTCATAGTTGTATGATCTGAGCTGTACCTGCTTGCAGCCAACACAAACACGTTCTGTCCTGGAGCTTTAGTTCGTGACTTCAGCACTGGTCCCATCTGCATCGTGTTGGTTCCACCATGTTCATTCACAGCTCAGTCCAGTTCTGCCACTGGCTGTCTCACAAACAATTCCTACCCAAAAAAAATTCTCTTCTGTATTCCTGATTTCATTTTGTCATTGCAGAGAGCTGCTAGAATCCTCCTACTATGCAGAATGTACAGTCGTTTGTCTTCAGTCCTATTTTGGCCTTGTCTTTAGACTTCTCCAGGATGATTTGCTTCTTGTAACTATTGAGCTCTTCCCAAAGACAGGACACAACTTTGGTCTGTGTTTGCTTCCATGTGAGTTGCAATTTTCCATTGTTGTCTTAGAAAACTCCCTGCACTCTGAAAATATTTCCTGGGATTTACCTTACTGCTGTCCCTTTGTTATTCCTGCCAACTTCACTGACAAACGCTATATGCAGAAATTTGGGATGGAAGCAAGAAGTCCCCACAAGTCTTTTCCTTGTTCTGCATTCCCTGCTGTCTTACAAATGATCCATCAATTCCTCTCCATGTCCTCCTTCCTCTTCCCCAGTTCTGCAAGACACTTCTCTGCACTCCTGTGCTTTGTAGGATGCAGTAGCAGCCCCACTTGTGTAGCACTCTGATCATTGACTCACTCAATCCAACCACAGACTGTTAGGTATACATAGTGCCCCTGATTGCCATTCCCGCAAAGAAGACTTGACCATGCATGCCTTATTTTTTATTCTTTTTTCCAGGAAGTCCATTTTGCCTTCATGAACGTGGAACAACAAATGTTTGGCTGATACTTTTCCAGTTCTTTTATTCCAGTGAATTTCAGGAATTTTTTCAGTTGCCTCAACTGTAGCTTCTACTTCTACCTCCTAAGGTCAGTCGTCATTTCCTGCACGGATGTTATACTGTATTCTTTGATGATTCCTACTAAGTCTAGGAGGAAAGGATTAAACTTTGTCGAGTCTTTAGCTCTGTTAGCAAAACCTGATGGAAGGAGTTCAAGGAGGACTAGGGGGAATGTTACCCTACCCCGAGGGAGGTGAATGCTGACAGTCAATCACCCTATTCCCCATATTGCCTTTCTTCTGCACTTCCAACTCACTGACTGCAGTTTGTGGTGAGTGAGCTGGTTTGTGGGTCTGGGAGATGTAGGTTGGCACAAGCACCAGACCCCAACTGAACAGTGCCTCGCAGGCATTGTGGACACCAGCCAGGGTCTTTGCTAGAGGAAAATGAACGTGAAGTCTCTGATTGCTGGCAAACATCGGTACACAGTAGCCTTCATACAAGAATGTGGTTAAAAGACAGTAATTCTCTGATATGCTGGTGACAATTCTGTTCTCCTCAACTCAAAAGCGATACACAGAAACTAGGAATTATGCAGATATAATATCTGTATATTATATCAGATATCATCAGGGCCTCAGGAACAGCCGAACGTCTCTGGGAGGTATAAAAGGTAAATAGATTGGGATTCTTGGCCTGGCAGAGGTAAACCACAATGATGAAAATTTCATGCTGTTAGATCAGGGAAGGTGTGGGTACGGTGAATAAGCAGCAGTCACTATTCTCACAATAAAAACACTAAGGCAGGTGAAGCAGAGTATTCCTTGGCACAAAGAAGAGTGGTTGAAGGGTGGATGGAGCTCACGGCTGGAGCATGTTGAGACCAAGCATTAGATGGATTGACTGGACAAATGTGTTAAAAAAGAATCTCCTCAACACAAAAATACCTCTTCCAGTTTGTCTGGGTCACGGATGCCCGGGGACATGAGGTGTATGACAGCATTCCTACAGCACTTCTTTTATACTGCTGCATTCTTGGGACCAACACGTTTTAAATCTTTTAAAAGCCCAAACACTCGATCCATCACCATTGGTTTTCCATTCTTCACTCTTTCTGGTGAAGGATTTCTGTGGAGCCAGAGGGCTTCTCATGCCAAGGGAAACCACTTGCATCCTCCTCCCACTTCCTTGTGTAACACAAGATGCAGCGTGTCGTCAGTGCCTCAAACAGCAGTAATGGCACAAAAACGGAGGCTGTGTCAGTGGGCCCTCATGCTCTGGATATGGAAGATATTTAGAAGCATCCTTGCCTCAAATCTTTTAAGATTCAGAGGACCTTATGCACAGAGGGGACTGCTGGTGTAAGAAGAGGTCCCTTTCTTTCCTTCCTCTGCTATGGTGTGGTTTCTGTTGAGACTGTTGCCCCTCTGCACTGGGGCAACCAGTCACTCCTGGTTGCTTGGGTGTATAACTGTGAGTCCAAATGGACCAGTGAGAGCTGCCTCAAGGATGAAAATGAAGGAAAGGAGCCTGGGACAAGCTTCTAAATTGGGCAAAGAGGTCTAGGTGCAATGGAGCGATTCAGGGCTGGGCTGGGTGCATGCAGTGAAGTTCCAGAGACACCCCAGAGCAGGCAATGAGTGCTGGGGCTTCAGGGCATGGAACTAAGTGCAATTGCGAGTGCTGGCCCAGCTCTGAAGCAGGATTTGTTCTTTATGACCTGGGGGCAACTTAGATCCAATCAGAAAAGCATTCTGTTGCTCAGGCTACCTTGATGGCATGCGTGAAAATGTATGTGTTATGGGCAGTGATTCACTTCCCTCTGCAGAGCAGCCCAGGAAAGGGGTTGGAGGGGCTGTGTGGAGCAGAAGGGGTCCCTGGCTGTGTAGTCCTGGCCCCCTGCAGATCCTTACAAGATGTAGAAGACCAGGAAGGGTCATGATGTTTGGTGTACTTGTGCTTCTTACTTGGCCCCTCTGGGCTCTGATCTCCAGTAGGAGCTGGAGTGTATTTTTTGCGGATGATTTTATAAGCTTTCTGATGGTTCTTGTCTTCTCTGCAAACCCCAGCTCCTGTGTTTATGATCCTGGGAGCACTGGAGCCATGTGAGAATCACAGCTTTCATTGTAGGACAACCCCGACCCTCGTGTGAGGAAACCGAGCTGCAGGGTTATGGGTTTCATGTTGGCCAGCCCAGCTTATAGTGACCACTGTGTCTGGTCCCGCAGTACCTGAGCACCTCACAGTCCCTAAAGCACATGTCGAAGAGGCAATTCAAGGTTTTCCACATGACTGAGGTAGAGAGAAATGAAGCCTGACAGCCACAAAGGAGTTGGGGTACAATTCCTGTTTAAACAGCTGAGTTAAAATTGCATGGGCTCCCAAAATACTTCTGTGGTAAGGACTTGCTCACGTCACTGTCAGGCTGTGGCTAGGTCCCTCAGACCAGTAGAAGCACTGCCCATCTTGCTTTCAAGCTCCAGAGTTCTCTTCCAGGCTGTTCAACAGTGGAAGGAAGTGAGACACTTGAGCTCACCCTACCCTGGATCATGTGTGTAGAGTGGACAGGCAAGTTTGGTCACCCCCTGTCCCAGCAGACAGAAGATCTGGGCAGGGAAAAACCTGGCTTGGATAGGGATAGAATGAGCGTGAGTGAGTTGGAGAGACTGAACGTGAGCTCGGGCTCTCAGAGAGCTGTGGTTTGTGATGCCCCTTCTGCAGGGAGAGCAGTCCCTGATGCACACATCTCCAGTGTGCCAGGCTGTGGTCCTTCTCCCAGATCATCCAGATTCTCCTGAACCAAGACCACACAGCACAGGGCACCCCTTGCTGTCCTGCTGGAGCTGGACGGGGGGAAATCAGGGACTGGGAATTTGCATCTCTTTCTTAACTCATGGATCCAAGCATAAACCCCCTTACTCAGGGGGCATTCCTCTGTGCACTTCTCAGCCTGTGACCCTTGCATCCTTTATTTTTGTTGCTTGATCTCCATCATCAGCTTTCTGTTCCCTGCAATGTTTCTTTGCCCTCTATCCCTTCCCCAGTGTAGGAGGGATGGATGTTTTGTTCAGATTTGGGCTATCATCAGGGAATCCCTTCCTTGGAGCTGGCTCAGCACATCTCTGCAGGGAACCTGGTTTTAGCTACATTTCTTCCCATGAAGAAATCCCCCCTTTGCCTACCTGCTTTCCTTCCCTTCCTCCCTGGAATCATCAGCCACCTCGCTTCCCACATCTTCCTGGTAAAGAGGTAGAAAGTTGTGTGAAATCCGGTCAGGTGTGTCAGGATCCTCCATCAATGTTCCCATGGAATAGTTCAGGGAAAAGGATCCAACCCTGCCTCTTACCCACAGGTAAATGAGGATGCACATCAGCCTGAGGGCACGATTCCTATTCTTGGGTCTGCTTTGCTGGCCTTCAGTCACTCGCTGCCGTGCCGTCTGTTTTGGATGAGCTATGAGATCGGTCTATCCAGGGCGCACTTTGAGGCCCCATTTTTAAGGTTTTTGGGAGTGTTCGAGCAGTTGAAGCCAGAGCCAAGCAGTAGCAGTTCCTGCTGGAGAAATAAGCCTGGTGTTTCAAAGCACTGTCCCAAGCGCTGATCCCCACTCACCTAGACAGGCTGTGGTGGGATGCAAGATATGGGCGAGTTGCAAGTAGGAGCTCAAAGAGCTCCCTTCAGGGTGAGCTGGGCACAGATAGTCAAATGTGCAGCCCCAGATGCCATCTGTCAATGGGCTTGTGAGAAACTGAAGAGTCAACATAGCTGTCCATGTTTCCATTTTAGAGGAGTCCTGGCAGGGAAGATCTTTTCCTAGGTCAGCAATGCAAGGGAGAAAGCAAGAAGGTCCTGGAGGGAAGTGGGCCTTATGTTGAGGTCTAAAATGTGAGGTGGGGAGGTGGCAGACATGTAGCAGGGGAGGGGGGGGGGGTAGAGCAACAAATCCTCTTGCCTGTCCTGGCATTGGATTACTGTGATTTGCTCATGTGGCTGCTCCAGCTTGACAAGGTGTGAAGCCATCAGCCTTAACTGGAAGATTTGTGGAGGAGCTGCATATGTTGTAGGGAAGGTTTGTAGGGAGAGAAGCCTTCTTATGGCTTTGAAGGAGCTGGTGGTATAGGATGGGAAAATCATGTGTATCCTTCAACTGCCCAAAGACAAGTCTGTCCAGTCGCTGCTACATCTTCTCATCCTCCTAACGCTAGTCCAAGGATATATCAGCTGGGCTCCATGGGCATCCCCAACTCTTATTTCCCACTCTTCATCCTGTATGTGGGCAATGGCCCTGTGGACAATGGAACATTTTCATGACGGTATTTGTATTTTTTTAATTGTGAATGGGGAGATAGCGTGCAGGTCCTTGTTACACAGGGATGTGTCTTCCATTCAGACCAGGGTTTCCCCTGGCTTCGTCAGATGTCTTTCAATGTTACTGAGATAAATAAACTAAATCAGATGTATTTATAAAGGAAACAGAAACCCGCTGCTCCAATGCCTTTGTAGGAGTATTTTTAACAAAACATTTTTTCAAAATAAATGTGAATTGTAAAGTTTGAAGCATTTGCTTGTGGCTTTCTTTTCTAGGTGCCTTGCTCAACTTTTGCCCTTCCTGCGTGTGTGTAATTATTATGGTACACAAACATGAGAGAGATTGATCTTGGAGAGAGGAAAACATGCCCATAACTTGTTTAGTGCCCGGGAAATGACTTCAAGATAAACAGATACCACGGTTACCCTGCTTAAACCGTTTAGCCTGAATAATTAAATGACAAATATAGCCATTTGCTCCACTTGTAAATTATCCAGAACAACACTTTTTTGTTGTTGTTATTAACTTGTTCTTTAGTTAAAAAGATGCTACAAATTTGTATGTGCACATTTGAGTATTTGAACTTATGATTTCATTGATAATTTTACGTGCTCTTCATTATTCACGGAGCAAGATGGGATATCTTAGTTCTAGGACATTTCAGCTGCCCAATGCGTTGACAAACAATTGTAAACAAGAGGAGGAAACTCAAGGCAATTCAGTATCTAAGCAACTACCTCCCAGCTTGAACCCCATATTGGAAGTCAGTCGTAGCTGTTTTCATTAGAATCTTGCTCCCTTGACAACGCTGCATGTAAAAACCACATATGTAAATGATCATTGTAAATCGGTGGAAGGATCAAGTTCTATAGAAATGAACTCCATGCTTTTATTTTAATTACTATCCACAAATTCTTCGCTGCAGTAATCTTTCAACCCTGAAAGTCACGCACATCGGGAGAACTAGGTGTAGTTTAGGTGATGGGTACAAATGACGTAGCAAATAGACTGTATAGACCATTAGCTGTCATAATCTAACATTCAGTGGTAATAAAGAGTTTGGCTCATAAGAACATCAGTAATTTAGTTCATAATCACAAATCTGTGATACCTGATTCTGTCACCCTCCTACTTCCTTTCTTTCAAAGGAAAGAGAAATTTCCTTATGCCTTTGTCAGCAGAAGCTTAGGTTTGAATGTTTGTAACTGAGTTAAATATTTCTGCAGCCATAAGGCACTCCTGTACAGTTACATTTAGAAAGCAGAAGCTAGATGTACATCTGACTTTTTGGGTCAAGACCTGAACCTGCCAATTCCAATCTCTGCACCTTGTCAGTGAGAGGTACTGACAGGAAGCACCAGAATAAAACCAGTGAACCTAGCAAGCCTTTTATTTTGCTGTTAACCAGCATTGTTCCTTCTGGCACTACAAATCTGGAAGCAGCCAAACAGGGCATAAGTTTGCCCCTTTTTCATGGGATCCTGGAAAGCCCCTGGAGGTGCTTGGGTAGAGAAGCAGGAGCCACAGGAGAAGGAGGACTGTGAAACGTGGAATTCCTGGGAATGGAATTCCCGAGAGGGATTAAGTAGTTC
>JAVHNF010069623.1:0-10039 GCA_034783455.1 Micropsitta finschii | reverse complement strand
AACGTGCATGGAAGAAGTTTACTGATGCTAATGATAATCCAGCTAGATAGCATTCCTTAAAGGAAAAAAAAAAAAAAAAGGCATGAGGAATGTGGCTTCAGAAAAACTTAAGGCTTCTGGTTTTTTCATCTATAAATTTTTTCCGAAGGTACTGAAAAAACATTGGCTTATAATAATGTCCCTTCACCCCCAGTAACCTTAACAGGTCTGATCTGGTAACTTGTTTAAATTGGTGTCACAGCCACCTTACCCCTTTCCTGGGAAATAAAGCACCAAAGTGCTAGGTTCCTTTTCTCACAGAAAGATTTGCTGGGGGCTCTTTCTAACTCCATAAAGCTCCTCTAGTCTGGTTGTAATTCAAACAACTATTGGCTAGAGGAAAATTATTGAAGCTTATCATGACAATGTTTTTCATCACATTAAGCAGTGTTGCTGAAAAAGTTGCACTGCCAAGACAACCTGCAGAGAATTAGCTGATAAATGAATAACAGACATGTGGCTGAAAACATTAATGGGGAAACAGATTTTTAAAATGAACTTGGGTATTTTGCAACTAACTCTAAATGCCTCCTCTGTGTGATCTTAGCAGCTAAAATATCTGGCAGTCCAAAGATGCAACAATACATTTTGTGCCACAGAAAGGAAAATTGCTCAGGCATGTTTTCCCTCTTGTATGCTGTTTGATGGTTCTCATTTCACCACTCACACTAGCATTGCACAAATAAATCTTCATGGCTGGTAATTCTATTCCAGTTCCACAGAAAAAGTGGGAGCATGTAACTACCTTTCCAAAAGGGGCAACCATGTCTGAGCCATTTGTACATGCTTGCTTCAAGTACTATTAACAATACAAGTTTATGATTATTATTTTATATTTATTCTGCAATAGTAGTAAAAGATATGAGCTTGTTACTGTAAGACCCTTAGAAGTATTATCTGGATGTCTAACACCCAGACCTCAGCTGTTGTACGGTGCCTGACGTGAGAGGAGAAGGCTGTGTACAGATGGAAGAGGCAGTCAAGCGTCAAACTACACTGTCTCCTGTAGCACCCTTGCTTCCCCAGTTGCAGCTTTTGGGAAGTATGGGGTAAGGAAAGAAGGAGCCTGCAGGAATAATAAGAAGAGATGAGCCAGTGGAATGATGCCACAGAGAAATGTGTTTTATCCCCCAACCTGCTGCTGGAGAATTTTTATGTGATGCTCATTATTAAAATTCCCAGAGTTTCTTGGTACCCAAAATCAAGCACAGAAAGGGCTGGGTTTGCTGAAGTGTTGATCTCTGAGAACAGTGACAGAGAAATTTTGGGGTTGTGCAGTGAACTGCCATGACAATACGAAGAAGAAAGTGATGAAACTCTACTAGTTGGTTTCATGGTCATGCCTGAGTGCAGAAGAATACAGAGGAGGACTTTGTGGAAGTGCCTGGAAAGCAGTGTGGTCTGGAAACACCTGGGAGGCAAGAAATCTTTCTGACCATCTTTCTCTGTCTGTATCCCAGACCTCTGAAAGGATCCAACTAGGACTGACTTTTCTTTGCCAGGTGCTCTCTTTCTCACCCCATCTTCACCTTTTTATCTTCCAGTTGCATTCCTGCTTTCCCCTCACCACCTTGATTTACTCCCCATTGCTTCCTCTCATCTATTGCCTTTCACTTCTTATCTTTAATCTTTCTTTTGCAATGTTATTTACACTGTACTCTACACCTTTCCTCTCTCCACATCACAACTTGCATTATTTCCTCCATCTATTTCATTTTCTGGCATCAGTAGAGTATCATCAAACTCAGTAATTGTCAGTGAAGTTTTGATCATTCCCTGAGTCCCCATTAAGTGCAGTCCCCTTGCTGAGACAAATCAACCTCAATTGACTTAAATTTTCTTCTTTCTGTGGGAACATGTAGTATGCCTGATATCCAGATGTCTAACCTGAATCTTTCCTCCTGAGTTTAAACCTATTACTTTATCCCCTGCCTATTACAGACATAGAGAAGAGCTTATTCATTTGCTTTTAGCAGCAACATCTTTACACATCTGAAAATTGTTATTGCATGTCTCCTTGACACTTTCTAGATTAAATAACCTCAACTGACTTAACTTCTCACTGTAGGTGATGTTTTACACTGCTTTCACTGTTCTCTCTGCAATGCTTTTTTGCACACCCTTTTTAAAGCATGTCACCAAAAGTGGGCATAGTCCTCCTGCTGAGACCCTGGCAATGCTCACTGCAGTGGTATTCAGTCTTTTAAGCCCTTCTTTCTCTAACTATATATAGATATAAAAATAGAAAATATCTTTCACTATAGTGGGTTTAGCATTTCTCCTTTTTTTAGTAATAATGTGACACTGCTGACTTGTGTTCTTTACTATAAAATCTTCTTCTTTTTTCCCTGTAGAATGATTTCTTGACAATTCTGCTCTTCCCCTCTTTATGTAATCTACATGCGGCTCCATTTCCTGCCTAGTATTACTTCTCATTACTGAATGGTACCCTGTCTTCTTTGCAGAATATTCCTCAAAGTCAACAAAATTATTCAGAATCCTAAGCTTGCTCTGTAAGGTCCTTCCTAGTTTGACTTCATCTTCATATTCAGCAGTCATATTTTCCCTTTTATAGCTTCCACTGTCCCACTTTCTGTTCCCAAACTTCCTGATCCAGATTATCAATGAAAATGCAAAAAAGCACTGTATACCTATCAACCTGTGGTGGAATGCTGCTTGACATATCTGTCATTTTGACTGTTGTCATGACAGTGTCTCATTTTCCAGACAGCTTTTCCTCTGCACAAAATTAATTTATGTAGCACTCTATGTTTCTTTAGCTTACTTACAGACTGTAATGGGAGGCAATGCCTTTCTGAAGTCAAGATATATGAAATCTAATGCTTCCTCCATATAAATAAGACCTGTTATTGTAGCATAAAATAAAATGGATTGGGAAGTTCATGTTACATGTGCCACCTCACCTATGATCTTCTAGATGCTTATGTACAGATTGCTTGATTTTTTTTCCACTATTTTTCTGCAAGTGAAGTCTCTGTTATGTATGTGTTAGCTTAGGTGCTTCTGATAGCCTTTGTTCATAGAATCAGTATTTCTAAGAGACATTGCTGGTATTAATATAAGCTATTTCTTGCACACAGACCCCCCAAATAACAGAGAGACAAATGAAGGAAATGAGTAGCTTTGGCAGTTGACATCTGATGTGTTTGTGGTTTACTACGTAACGTGCATAATCTTACAACCTTGTCCTGCCTGCTGCAGTCTGAGTCAGGAGGAGCTGGATGGAGCAGAAGATCATGCTTTCCCTGGGAGCCACTGAGTAAGGCAGTCAGGATGCACCCAGGTGAAGGGAGCCAGGGAGCAGGCAGGCAGACAGCAAGGAGCTTGCCGAACAGTCAAGGACACTGCTGGGAAAAGCAAAAAGCAGATGGACAGGTAGCAGCAAAAGGATGTTTCCTGCTGAGCCAAAGGAGATGGCATAGGTCTTGTTACAACCAGAAGATAACAAGTCTCAAGCATGTAAGCAGGAACATGCCTTGCAAAGGCATGGTGATATAACGAAGGCTTGTAAAAAAGTCCTTTTATTTCTGTTCTCATCCTGAATTTTCTTTGTTTGAAAAAGTTTAGTCTTTTAAGTCATGATACAACCTGACCTCAGCTTTTAACTACCCTTTTGATGTCCAGACCACAAGGAGAGGTCTTATACTACCATCTCAGTGCACAGGGTGATACAAGGTGTCACTGTAGTGGACATAAGACCTCTACTCCTATTGACCTCAGCTCCTATTTTTTCATCACCCATACCAACCTGTTCCCTCTTAAGTATTTTGGACAGAGCTGTTATTTCCAATGTGATTTCCAATGTGATTTCCAATGTGATTTTTCATTTCACAACACTACTGATGGTGATGGTTGGCATATGAGCATGAAATACACGGAATTTGGTTAAGGAAGCTCTGAAAGGCTCACAACCCTCAGCAAGCTGAAATTTCCTCCAGAAAATGCTGATCAAGGGGAGATGTGCATCTGTGGTGGAAGGGGAATTATGGCAAGCACTACAGGTGACATAATTTAATTTCCTTTGAGCTTGTCTCAGGCAATCTAAACAACTTCATAAAAAAGTGTTACATTGATTTGTATAGCTGATATTTTATTTATGAATTAGATATCTTCCAAATCCTAAATGATCTCTGTCATCAGGCTCCAGCTGTGACATGCATAAGCAGAGCTCACGCAAGGCATAGGAAACATATGCAAAATCAAATTTTTCTCACACGAGGATGACAGACCAATACCAATCCCTCGCCATTAAAATAGAGTCCTGCAGAGTTGGCTTGCTACTCCCAGGGAGCAGGAAGGGGGAAGGTGGCAACCACAATTGCTGGGAGCAGCCAGGGTCCCCACTCATGGAGAGCCTGGTCCTCTGGGCTGGCAGCAATGGCCAGCCTGGCATTTTAGGATAGAGCATAGGCAAATGCAAAAAAAAGGCAGCCTCCTCCTTCTCCCCTCTGGCCATTTTGCTTCCCCACAGCTTTAATCAGAAGGTAGATGATTGCCTAGGGCCATGCCCCATTGGGACTTTATCTAGTTGTAGCTGATTTTACAGTAAATTTATGGAGCCTGTCATACCCCAGAAGGGTGTGTTAGGAACATGGGTGCCATATACTTGCATGTCTTCTGCACTTTTGATTTTGAGAGTTAGAAGGGCTAGGAAGATGGCAAACTCCATGTGTAACATGTGTTTGACAGCTTGACACATGCATAGGATAAAAAAAAATAGAAGAAAATAATAAAAGGAGTTTACTGTCAGAAGTGTTGAAAAAAATTCCTTTTCTTTCTCAGGGTTTCTCTGATTTCATGGTCCTCATGAATTCTTTTAGGTTTATTTTTTTTTACTTTTAAGCCAATTTGAGATCTTTAGATATGAATGTATACTAAATAAAACTGCAGCCACTATGATATAAAGTGACTTTAAAACTGCAACCGGAGTCTGAGGGGTTTTGCTGGGCAGGGCTTTTCTCCAAGACAACTCCCAGGTGTCTGTGAGCAAAGATTTGTATTGCAAGGCAAAATACTGGGAGCTCAATGAGTGCCTAAATACATGGCCCCTAAGCAATGACTGCAAAATGAAAACATCAGTGCCTTAGCAAAGAACACCAGATTTTCCTACTATTATTTGGGTGGCTGTTCAAATCTTTCCCTTCAGTGGCAGCTCAGGAAAGCTTCAGTCCTGCAAACTGATAGGCTTGGAAAACCCTGGGCTGTGCAGAGCCTCCTCAAATACTGTAGCTTCTGGAATCACAAGGCAATTCTTCAATTATAATCAGGTAGAATTTACTGTCTAAGAAGGCATTTTTAAAGAGGAACTTCCATTTTGAAGCCTCTGGAAACTACAGCAAATAGTCCAAAAACCTCAAAGGCAGATTAACTTTTTTAAGCTTTACATTTAAGAAGACCTGCTCACTGATACCTTTGAATATATTACTTCTTAGGGTCATAGTATCTGAGACCATCTGTCACTACCACTTACAGATGTGATGGTTACTGCATTATAGAGGCTTTAGAGTTTCAAAAGGGAGGATTTAATTCTTTCAAGAGGAAACTCAGATAATACCACTCCAAGAAGGAAGTCCAGCAAGTCACTAAGTTCCCATTACAGGGATTTTCTGTAGGAGAGAATTTTGCACTGTGGCCTGCAGCTACCTCAGATGTGCACTTCTGGTCCCTGGCATTCTCTATCAGAAGCAGGGCAGCTGAGAGTGAAGACGATGATCACATTCTGGTTGCAGATTAGCTTGAAACAAGATTTCACTAAGTCATGGGTGCTAGAGGGTTTCTCTGGGTTATTGTAGTCATGATGTGTGTGTGTACTGCAGGATGTAGATTGTTCTACACAGGCTCCCAGGCATTAGCGAGGCTACCAAAAGTAATCTTTTTGGCAGCAGCAGCCTTTGTTGATTGCAAAAACTGTAAATGCCAGGGGCTACTCCGGCCAAATAGCGTATTTCATCTTTTGGAGTCCTGAGATTGCAGGCAGACTTGGTCAGGCCTCAGTGACTTATTTCATCTCAAATAAGGGAAGCAGAGTCAGCACCAGCTGAACTGGCTGTTATCTCCTATGCCAAATATTCACACAAAAGAATTCTTATCAGGAGAAAAGAATTTGTCACTATAAAATAATACTTTCAGCTTTAAAGTATTACTTTAGCTATGAAATAAATTATTTTAGTTTATGGAGCACTTCAGCTTTGCCTTTTTATGATTTTGATGCATGGGAATGATTCTAGAAACTATTAATATCTGATTTGTTCTTCTAGCATAAATATGTCTTTGCCTTCAACTTCTTTCATGTTCCAAGTATTGAATGTCTAAACTAACAATGTGTTGTAAAATAGTATAAGTATTAATGAAACATCAAACATGTATTTTCTTAATAACTGAGCAAGGCTGAAACAAAAGTGCATTTCGATTCTAGAGACAAAATAATTTCATAATTACTCTGTAGCTGTATGCTACATTCTGCTCGTGATACTATACTATTGACAGACTATGCCTATCATGGGATAAGAGTGAACTGAATTCCCAGATATAAAACACAGATCATGCAGCAGTAACTCAGAGCTCAGTACAAACACAAGCAGAAGGTGAGGGAGATTCTGATGGAGACGTCACTTCACAAAATGATTGCTGAAGTCTACACCTTCCACTGCTACGATGAACAACAGTTGGCAGGAGCAGCTCAAAGAGTTCTGCTTACAAGGGAATGTCTGTCACTGTCTGCTAATTTATACCCTGTTTACCCTCGTGGCAGAAACTGGCACACTTCAAAAGACCTTATCTGTATCAGAAATAGACTGAAAGTAAAACTTGCTTCTTTTTAAAGGCCTGAATTTGTTGTTACATCCTGACGTAATTTAATCTAATCATGGCATGTGGCAATAACACAAACAGTGTATCAGCTCTCAAATTCACCAGGTTGACTTGAACAGTAAAACCAAAATTAAATCTACTGTTATCCTCTCTCTTCTTTCATATATATATATGTATATATATATATATATATACACTGCAGTCTTTAAGTTGAAAGTTCTATCCATAGTAAAGGATTTTCTCCTCTTGCTCATCAGACTATCTCATGTAAACACTTCTGTCACTGCTGCGGTTTATACTATTAGCTCTACCCAAAGTGAGAATTGGAAATCTAAATTGCCTGGCACTGTCTTGCCCAAGACAGTCAGAGTAACAGAACACTGGGAACACTTCCTGAAACTTTTCTTCCAGTAGGTCTATAACAAGGACTTTAAACCTTAAGAATCTGTATAAGCTTTTGAAATCAGGCTGGGACAACTTCCCTGAAAGAGGGGCTATGACTTTCAAATCATTCCCCCAAACCTCTTTCGAAGCTGGTTTCACAGTGCTTTCCTCTTTTTTCTTTGTGTGCCTAGCAGCTGGCAGCTCTCTGCACTGTATCAGTTCTCTCTTGCTTCTCTTCTGTACCCCTTTATCATCCTCTGATTTCAGCACTGAAAGATAAGCTTTACTAGACTTGTGTGCCTGCAGTTAAATCTTTAAATAAGGAGCTTGATTTTCAAAGGCACTGGACACTTCCTACTTCCACTGGAGTCAGTGGAGTTGCTCTGGAGTTACTTCACTGGCATTTTGTGAGAAGAGGAAGAGTGTGGTGGCATGCACCTAAAATGCCAATCTTACCATGTGTTCAGGTATTGACAGCAAAAATTACCTGGTAATAATTTCATGATCCTACATGACCATTAAAAAAAACAAATACAAGAAGAAACGAAGAAACAGATCTGGATTTCAGTTTATTAGCATAAGTACACTGCTTGGGTTGGAATTACATGATACTTCATAACAAAATAAGGAATAAGGCAAAATTAGTCTGGTCCTGAAACTGTGGTGGGAGTATTCAACATAAGCCTAAGTTGCATAAAAGGTTCTGGGAAACAAGAGATGAATTTCTGTGGGAGAGACCAAGTTTTGAACAAAGTTAGCTTAAATCTCAGCTAACCTCAGGCTGATGCTTAGGTAAGTCTTGGCTGACACAGAAATTCTTTTCATGGCACAGAAAACTCAGCAAGGGCTCTTTTTCTTCCTGCAGGGAAAATTGTGTGTATCCTCTCATTTCTTTGCAAAGACTTCACTCCTCTAGGCCCAAAGCAGTTACCTAGACTGCTTGGGAAAAGTCTGGTGAACCTACATGGGCTCTTCCTCCACATGAGAAAAGGTAAATCCCCAGACATGACCTGCTTAATGAAATGCCTATCAGCTTCTGGCAAGAGGAGACAAAGGTCTGGATTAGACAGCCTTTGTGAGCCAAAATGCACCAACTACACACACTGACTAAGAAAGATGCTGATTTCCACAGGGCTTCACAAAGGAGAAAGGTTTCTTTCCAGAATGTTCCATAAGCCTTTTTCCCTGAATACTTCAAGATAGTAATGAGATAAAAAAATGTCTACTTTCCCTCAGAAACACTAGAACCTAATTAATTGTAACTGTCATTAGTATGTAGTAATAAGACACATACTGACTATAGCAAAGAAGAGTTACTACAGATTTGGCAGTTAAGCAGCAGTGCACAAAAGACCTCAAACACGAGGCTATGTTATGAAATGCTAAAACAAAATTTTGCTTTCTCCATTTGTGAAGCCTCAATTGTAATAATACAAAGAATGTCAGTTCATAGAAACCAAAATTCAAATTAGCAACACTCTCCTTTTCCTAGAAACCACTCATGGAAACCGTGCCCAACTCCCTAAATAGAGCTGTGTAATGGTGCAGACTGAAAGATACACTTGCAGCTACAATCTGCCCATGCCCTAAAACAGTTCAGTGTTCAGAAGATGGCCTTATCTTTAAGAACAAAATTGAAACATCCAAAGGTTTTAAGCATGTGTATGAAAGTAAAAATCAAACACATGTAAAATACCACATAGTAAAATCCTTTGTGTTTAATTTGCAATGCACCTCAGGCATAATTACTTCCTCTTTGTCCTTTTATGTGGTAAGCTCTTTATTACTTTTTCTGCCATATTCACTTGTATTTTTTAAATGAAGTACTAAAAATGGGAGAGAAAGTAATCTATTCGTTATCTCCAGCCTTGTAAAGTAGTGCCAGTCTCTGCAATCTAGACGAGGGTTAGCTGGAAAGAGGTAACATCAGGTCAATCATTCCGGCTCTTTGCTGGAAGTGTTGGGCTAAACAGCTGCTCACAAACAAGACTGTAAAAGGAAGACATTCAAAAGGTAATCTGCATGCCGTTTTAGGAACAAAACTAAATCTCCCAATTTTGAATAATCTGTAGTGCTTGTTAGCCGCCTTTGCTCTGGCAACACTCCCGAAGTTAATTACCTTTTTTTATTCCAGTTTTTCACACATCATTTCAAATGCAGTGTTAGTGATTTTACCTTTGATGCTCTTTTTAGCTGCTCACCAGTTCTTCAGCCATCTTTTGGGAGCGCTGAGATCTGGCTGCAAATTACAATGCTGGAGGCAGACTGCTCAGAAAGCAAGCATGGTCAAAGAATGCAGCATTAGACTATGTTAATGACAGGTATTTTTCATTAGGTTTTGACTTAGGTTGGGCTAAACATTTCACTGTCTTTCCTTGACTGGAGCCAGTGTTTTTATGACTAGATGCCTTAAGGAACTGTGCTACACTGAAGAAAAAAATGCATGGCTCTTTGATGCACAGGAAAAAGAAAAAACTGTCATGTTGTCTGAGACTCATTAATAGTTCTACTTTTCAATTTTTTATAACTTTGCTGTTTGTTTTGGGAAAATGGGACATGAGGATAAAAAGGATCAATGCAAAGCTAGTGGTACTGTGTTCAATGTCTGCTTTTTAGACTTACAAGTTTGTTGTGACAACAATGAAAAGATAAGAACATCTTGGCCTCTAGCCATATGAACACTGATGCACAAAAAACTGTATTGAATTTACAGGCTACATATATATGTGTACTGAAAGTATAAGATAGATTGTAAAATAGAATAACAATGTGTTTTGTACAATAA
>JAVHNF010069622.1:37949-53564 GCA_034783455.1 Micropsitta finschii | reverse complement strand
CACAGATCAGCTCTGGATCAGGCAGCAGATCCAGCAGACCCTGGCAGGCAGCCCTGAAGGAGATAAGCAGTGCTCCCGGGACAAGCAGAACAGAAACGGGCCATTCCAGGCTGAGCCAGCAGGGCATGGGCCGCAGGAGCCTGGAGAAGCACTGTCGGATGCTGGCCAAGGCAGAACTCAGTTACTTCATTTTCTTAAAATCTTTAAAATCCAGGTGGCAATTTGTGATCGAGCACCGAGATAACGGCACCGACGGGGACGAAGCCTCCAAAGGCGGGCGTGCTTCCCCGTGCAGAGGAGGCGAAGGCCGCGGCGCTGCTGGCTTAGCCGGGGAAGGCTGGGATGAACCTTAGCGGGGCCGGAGCCCTTCACCTGCGGGCGGCACGCACAGGCTACGTTTTGGCCGGAGGGCGGCGGGCTCCGGCGAAATGGGATGCGGGGCGGGGAGAACCAAGGCCCGCCCTACGCCCCGGCCCGCCTTATGCCCTAGCCCGCGGGTCCTGTTTAACCCTGCGTGGCCGTGCAGTTCCGTGACTCCTGCTCTGAGGAGCCGCCTTCTCTTAATCCGCTGCCGCCGCCATGCCGGGCTCGCCCGGCCGCGCCTCGCCGCCGCCGCTGCTGCTGGGGCTGCTGCTGGGCCTGCTGCTGGGCCTGCCCGGGCTGTTGCTGGCGCGGCTCCTGGGTGGTGACGGGCGCCCTCGGTATGAGCCCACCTGGGGCTCGCTTGACTCCCGGCCGCTGCCCTCTTGGTTTGACGAGGCGAAGTTTGGCGTCTTCATCCACTGGGGCGTGTTCTCGGTGCCCAGCTTCGGCAGCGAGTGGTTCTGGTGAGCTCCCCGGCCCCTGGCCTGCCCAGCCCGTTGGCCTCCCCGGCGGTGGCACCCACAGGCCCTGGCGTCCCTGGCGCCGCCGCCGAGGGGCGGCTGGGAGGGTCGCACCGAGGTACAGCTGCTGTGGCTGGGTCGTGCCAGCGGTCTGAGGAGTTTGCTTGGAAAACTGCTGTTTCGGCAGGCTGGTTTGACTTGGTGTCCCCCCCTTAAAGCGATGGTTAGGTTTAAGGCCCCTCTGCAGGCTGACCCTGGAGCTGAGGTGTGTAGGAAAGGGTTTATTGCCACCTGCGGCCACGGGCTTTATGGCGCCGTTTACGAAGGAAGCGGAGTTTGATGTGTTTCTGGTATGTCTCATGTCTCACCGTGTCTGCCCTGCCCTAAAACTCTTGAGTATGTTGTCCTGTAGAGCTGAAAGATGTGTTTTCCACAGCGTTGTGAAAAAGGCGGTTGGTTGAGTGGCAGAAGGAAACCTCGCCGGGGCTGTGATGAAGGGATCGGTGAAGGGGCTTTTCCCAGGCACTGGAAAACTCCAGTTCTGGAGAAGCCTTGCACAACTCTTGCTGGATCGCTGGGGCACTGTACTGTCCGGGAAGAGCAGCAGTCCATCACTCCCCTCATTGCTGCCTTTGCTTGGCAAACTGCCTGCACTTCGTGCACATTCTCTGCTCTTGGTGGGTTTCTTCTTTATTATTAAAGGGTACTTTCCACTTAAAAGAGCCTAAAACGATGATCCTTCAAATAATTTGAATTCAAAGGCTTAATAAAACCTTCGGTTTGTGTGTGTTCACTGGTTCAGGCCCCTTGGCTGTCAGCATCTTTTTGCTGCCTTCTTTCCATGCTTTACCAAATACTTCCTGTATGACTTCAAGTGAGTCACATTACTATTTACAATATGAAGATAACAGCAGCTATGTGGCAGAGCCTAGTAAACCTTAAATACAACATTTGCAAACAAGCTAACATCAATATAAACAAAACGCAGTTCTCTGGCAATGTTTGTTCTGCTCTTTTGAGAGTTATGTTCAAGAGTTTCAGCAGTTTTTTAATGTGGACTCTACTAATAAATTACTTTCCCAGTGGGGATGGGGAGACGCTAACTTTGGGTTCAAGCAGCATGTGCAGTCAGATGATGAGGTCCTGTGTTAGCAGCTTCAGACGGAAAGTTATAAACTCTTAACATCACCCAGCCCTCACCCTTCCCTTGCGGCTGTTCAGCCGTAGTCAGGATGTTTCTAGAATCGTAATGTGTCAAAGGGGAAGTGCTCATGTTAGCAAACAGTGTGACAAAGGGAAAGAAGTGAGGATGTTACCTGTTTCTTTATGCAGTTACATACTTCAAAATCAGAGTGGGGTGGGGTTTTTCTCCAGATTCTTTCAATGAAGAAGGCTCTCTCAGCTCTTTCTTCCAGATCTTTTTTTTCCCTTTTGGCTATCAGAAGTTGTGCTAGTTTGTGCTGAATTCTATTTGAGAAGGTTACAGCAATATCCATAAAGTTACTGTTGTCTTGCAGAACTGAGGTCAGAGTCCACCTCTGGACTCCAGGACAGGAGAAGGAAGCACACTTCAAATATTCAGATTCTGGCCTGGTTTATTCATTTGCTCTCAATTTGTTTTCATTTATGTCTAAATTTGCCAACAGGGTTTCTGCTGTTGGCTTCATTCATAGAAAGGTGAATGCTTTCAGACCTTTTTCTACATAATCATTAGCAGTCACAGCATATGGTGTTGTTAAAAGGCCTCCAGCAATAAGGCTGGTTATGCACTAGGGACTGCTGTGTGCTGTTTCTGGAGTTCTCTTTCATTGCTAGGTAGTGGATGATGGAGCAGGTTGAAAAGAAATAGTGCTCTGTTGGTAACTTGTGATCTCTGTGCATGATGAGGGTGAGAGGCCATGCTTGGACAACAGAGCCCAGCTCCAAGCCTTGCTGTGGGCTAGACCAGTGGGAATAGTGACAACACTGATCACTGCCATAAGGAAGTACAGGATAGAAACTGTCTCTGTCTTTGCTAGGAGGAATGCAAAAATACATCATAAGCTTATTTTTCCTTCTAGTTCCTAAATCTGTGTGCAATGGTAGGCAGGTAGGTGTGTGCCTGTATGTTAGAGCCTGTGACATACATGCACCTGTAAGTGTGTGGGGTTATTGCAGAGGCAGGTTGCTGTGAGAGGATATGCCTTCTTATATGGTGTCTTTGCTTCAGCCTCATGTGTGCAGTGGCTGCAGCACACTGCAGGCACAGCTCCCTCTTGCTCTGGGACTGTGTGTAGCCACTCACACATCAGGTTACTCCGCTGCATTTGGTGTAGAGAACTCTGGGCTGGCAGAGAGGTAAAGCTACTGACCTGCATGTTTGTGGGCTGCAGGAGTTGCAGTGTGTGGGGCAGAGCAGAGATGCCTGGTGTGTGAGACTTGAGGAGGGTGAGAAATGTTAGTCCAGAAAAAGCGCATTCTGTGTGCCACCTGAGCTGCTTACATGGACTGTCTACCTGTGCTCTCTAGTATGGTTTTGGGATTTGGATACCGAGCAAGACTGCCTACCATTTTGCCAAAGTGTAGCTGCTGCGTTTCATTGCTCAAAATGAAATTCTGGGACTTTTGGGAAGTGGAGTGTTTGAAATATGTACAGCATGGCCAAAGAGGACAGAGCAAAGGAAATCTCTGATAATTAATACTGTTCTGAAGCAGTTTTGGCTTACTGAGAGTGTGACATCTACTGCCAGTGCTTGTGCCTCTCAAGTGTGAACTCAAATAGGAGCTGATGATTTCAGTTATTTTGTTTGTCTAAAAATACACCAGCAGACGTGTTACTCTATGTTTTGTAGGTGGTACTGGCAGAAGGAAAAGAGAGAGCCCTATGTGAAATTTATGGAGGCAAATTACCCACCTGGGTTCAGTTATGAAGATTTTGGGCCACTTTTTACAGCGGAATTCTTTGATCCCCACCAGTGGGCAGATATTTTGAAGGCTTCAGGTGCAAAATATGTTGTCTTAACTTCAAAACATCATGAAGGTAAGTGGAAGGTCTGTGAATGCTAGTAATTGCTGCATTTCTGTCAACAGTAGAAAAATCCAGGTGACTTTCCTGCTTTCTAAGAGAGACAAAGCCAGAGTGTTACCTGCCCCAACCCAGCCAAGGAGGAAATGAACCACCCAAGAAATGTGCATGTGTTTTCCTGGCTCTTACTTACACAAAAGCTATGGCCATGAAGCTTGCATAGGAGGAAAAATAGATTGTGCCATTGTTCTCTAGCCATAGGTGAGACAGCCTGAAGCAGTGGGGGTGGCTGAGCTTCCTGCAGTAGTTTATTTTTTTATTGTGAAATTTATTGCTTGAGGAACCAAAAAAGTGAATTCTGCACCTTTAACATATGGAAAGCCACCGTGTACAGGCAGTTAACGAGGTCCATAGGTTTCTCCAAGGAATTTAGGAGTATATTCCAGGTGTCAGCTTCGGAGTTAGAAGAATACACAGGGAATAGCTCTTCCTGATGCAGTGCATAGAAGCCAAAACTCTGAACTAGGTCTGTAACTTTACAGGTGTGATTGACTTTTTGGCACTGCAATTGTAAGAGGCTTTGCAGAGTAAAAAAAAAGAAAGTGGTTGTAAGGAAATATGGTAGCAAAGAAAGTACAAAATACTAAGATGCAATATGAAAGTACATGGAGTGAATGTTGTTGGTCTTTGGGGAGATGTGGGTTCAAGACTGGTAACTTGAGATTTTCATCTCTGCTCTGACACACATAAAATCTTGATGATTTCCATGGTGTAATTCCCAGTGACTTCAAAAGAACTGTGTTTCATTTAGTATGTCCTGTAGCCTGGGGCATGAATTTTGAGCTTGTTTTGTTTCGTAGATACAAGTACATGTATCCAGTTCACAAAAATAGTGCAAGATTTATTAGACAATGTGTATAAAGCAGTTTGAAGGTGAGAGTGGAGCTCCTCTGCCAGTGGTTGAAGTCTGCAGTGCAGTAGTACTTGCGCTTGTGTTGGATTGCTGGATGTCTGCGATGTTAAATCCCTGATGATACTTTAAAAGCTGTCTCAAGAGTTTATATACATGCACTGAGGAGTTGATTGAGCTGTTCTAAGTGTCCAGACAAATAAGAAGTGAACATTTGCATAAGATGTAAACAGAAGGAAGGACAGTAGTCTTTGAATGCAAATGGTAGCTTATGCTTTCTGCAGCTGAGAAAGCCTTTTATCTTCCAGTTGTTGAATGTGCATTCACAGTTCATATTAGTACATTCAGTGAAAATGTAGACGCTTTGAAAATTGCTGTATTTTTGCTAATTCAATTGAGATATATGAATGGAGTGAATAATTAAGGAGAAGGAATAATTATCCTAAGTAGTACAGAACTGGAAAATATAAATGTATATATGTATAAAAAAAAAAAAAAGCATAAACATATCTGGCCTGGTGTTCTGGTGTTATGGCTACTATCATCATACATAAACAGATTGTAGGCATACTTTATAGCATGATAACAATATTACATATATGATTTTAATTATTTTATATTTATGTTTTGCCACACGCTTGTAAACTATGTTTCAGAAAGAGGAGCTATAACTTCCCCTCCTCTGCTTCCCTTTCTCATCCTTCAATTTTTCTGTTTTCAGGCTTTACTTTATGGGAGTCCAAATATTCTTGGAACTGGAATGCTGTTGATGTGGGACCAAAACGAGATCTTGTAGCTGAACTGGCAACATCTGTTAGAAATAGGACTGACTTGCATTTTGGGTTATACCATTCCCTGTTCGAATGGTTTAATCCTCTCTTCCTTGAGGATGCCACCAATGCCTTTATGACAAGAAAATTTCCAACTAGTAAATCATTACCAGAACTCTATGAAATTGTGACCAAGTACCAGCCAGAAATAATTTGGTCTGATGGGAATGGAAATGCACCAGATACCTATTGGAACAGTACTGGTTTCTTGGCCTGGCTGTATAATGACAGGTACATAATGATGCTGGCTTAGCTCTTCATCTCAAATTCTGTTCTGTGTGTTCTTTGTCTTATTTTTTTCTGTATATTTTGTGGAACCTGTTACCTCTACTTGCAAGGCTTAACTAAATACTAATTTTCCTGAAATACAGAATCCAGGTCTTCCCTAGAGCTGTCAAAG
The DNA here is from genome assembly GCA_034783455.1 of Micropsitta finschii. Classification (NCBI taxonomy): domain Eukaryota; kingdom Metazoa; phylum Chordata; class Aves; order Psittaciformes; family Psittacidae; genus Micropsitta; species Micropsitta finschii. The sequence goes on along the minus strand of JAVHNF010069622.1, from coordinate 47,596 downwards.
CTTGTGTTAGAAGACGCAAAGCTTGCTCGTATTTGGCAAATCAATCAGTTAAGATGGTGTTGGCTATTCTACCTAATCATGTTCTACCCTAAGTCTGCTGCACAGACAAACAAGAGAGCAGGATAATTTGAGAAAATGGGTACCTTGTTGTCATCACAGACTGAACATCTGGTAGTGGATGTGAAGCACAGGCTGATTTCTGGCAGACCTTTATGAAAGTCTGGAGCATATTTCCCTAAGAAATGCCGGTCTGGACCTTTTACTAGCAAAGAATGAGAATAGGATTCCTGAAATAGCACTTATTCTGATTGTAGTAAATTAATAAGTACGGAAGTAATCCGAAATGTTACTTTCTGTGAGGGGTGTGTGTGAAAATGGACTACACTGGCTGTGACTGCATTTTATAGTATAAAAATCATAACATTTCTCTGTTTGCAGTCCAGTCCAGGACACAGTTGTGACCAATGACCGCTGGGGGGTTGGCAGCATCTGTACACATGGCGGCTTCTACACTTGCAGTGACCGGTATAACCCCGGCCACCTCCTCCCTCACAAGTGGGAGAACTGCATGACCATTGACAGGAAGTCGTGGGGGTACAGGAGGAATGCACAGCTTGAAGATTACCTTGCAATCGAGGACTTGGTGAAGGTACAGTGGGACAAAGATGTTGCCTGCAACTTCTGATTCTGCCGCCTGATTATTATGTTATGCTATATAGCATCTCTATTAGATATTTATTTTAGTAAAATATTATTTTAATTGAATAATGAATCAATGAAATAATAAATAATTCTGTTCATTTCCAGCCTAGCACTGGCAGGATGGAATATCCATGTAATTCTTATTAGTTTTATAGAAATGACCAAGAGAAACATTAGTTAGTAAAAATTCAGTAAGTTTCTTAGAAGCTTTTTCCCCCATGAGTAAAGACTGATCTGGATAGTTTCATTATTACCTTTTCTACTAGGTTTTTCCTGTAACTGCACCTCCAAGCTGACGAAAAGCAAACAGTTGCAGCTTCACAGTTGTTATTTAAGAACTCCTGATTGATGGTTACATCTTTTCCCCCCTTCTAGCTAGAAATAGTTTCTGACTCTTAATAGCCTTTTTACCTCATAGGGAGAAACTTTCCATTTGTCCCACTTCATTTAAAGAAAAAACAAAAACCCCCAACCCTCTTGTTACAGATACACAGGTAGCAGATGCAGAGAGCTGGTGTTAACGGAACATTGATTCCCTTTGCTAATCTAATGTATTAAAAAAGGATTTGAAGCTTAGGAGAACAGGGTGACAGGAAGACTGATCAGTCTTTCAGATAAATGCAGTTAATAGCAAAAATCAGCTGGTGAGGGGAAGGTTGTTATTGTTGCTTAATCTAAATCCATTCCTAGTACTGTCTTGCAAAAGATAATTTCAAATAGAAGTAACCTCTTTTCAGAGGCAGAAGGTATAAATTCATTCAGTAGCTTATCTCCAGCTGTCTGTGTGCATCTCAGTCCATGATCTCTGGAGGGCAGTGTGGATGTGAACACAAATATTTATGGCCTTTAGAAGACCAGCTCATGTTTTACGGATGTCTCTGTAAAACAGGAAGAGCATCAAACAGAAGAATAAAAAGGAAGTTGCTCCTCTTAGCTTCAGTAAAACTGAAGTGGGATCTATTAGTTTTATTCTTCTCTCATGTAGAGAAATCATCTATCCCTTCTATCGGTAAACCCCTAGAAGCTGAAATGTTAAAAAGTTGTAGGCTCTGATTCTAATGTAGATTCAGATGGACATACTGGTGCAGAAATGTATTTTGGTCTGTTTTCTGCCATAAAAATTGCCAGCAGAGCTTTGTTTCATGGGAGCTTAAATTTTGTATTGACTATTGGGATGACCCCGAAAGTCTAAACATGTAACAGTAACATAACTCATTCAGTTCATCATTCTGAAGCAGTATGGCAGACTTTGGTAAGTACTTCAAATCTATGATTTTATTAACTATGACCATATGCTCTGTGTATGTGCATAAAAACTTTTCAGCAACTTGTAGAAACGGTGTCTTGTGGAGGTAACCTCCTGATGAATATTGGGCCCACTCATGACGGTCGCATCGTTGTTGTATTTGAGGAGCGCCTGAGGCAGATGGGTACCTGGCTGAAAGTCAATGGAGAAGCCATCTATGGAACAAAACCGTGGAGAGCACAGAATGACACATCCACTCCAGGAGTGTGGTAAGGTGACTGAATCAAAATCAGCTCTTCCATTAAGAGTATGTGACCCTTTGAAATTCTTAATGATGACCTGGTGCTACAGAAAACACCACTGTGTGTGTGTGAAGAAATTAACCCTTTTGTCAGTTAAAAATCTGGAAATATAAAACTGCTATGAAGTGTTTATCTGCACAAAGGTCATGTCACTGTTCGGAGAGAAAGAAACTAGAAACCAGTCTAGCATATCCTGCATTACTTTTTAAGGTAAAAATGGATGGCAAGAGAACTGCGTTTGGTCTCTAAATTCAGCCAGTCTCTGGACTCTCCTCTGCCTTTGTGCCTCATCGCTGCTGTATGTAATACCTTAACAATCCATCAATGACTCTGTTCTCCACTTCAGTGGGTCTTTTTACTGCAGTTACTAGTAAGATTTGGCTATCTGGCTTTAGCCTCCAAGAGCAATAAAACACTGTTAACTAAAGGAAGGAAAGAGGGAGTACCTCCCTCCTCTATGACTGAGCAGCAGTGAGATACTATGTGCTTCAGTTACTACAGATGTTTACCTCTGAACTCAGTTATTTAATAGTCTCTATTACATCTAGTTTGTTGGAACATGTTTTCAAGGATCAGTACTTTATCGAAGGCTATAAATTGCCTGAAAAGACAGTTGCGTGTGTGTGAAAATGTAATTAACACTAAATCTTGAAATCCATTTTTCCAGTCCTGAAAGCACTCTATGTATCACTTCAGAAAATTTACAAGGCAAAACTGACATGCATTTCTATTCCCCATTTCCAACCAGGTACACTTGGAGCCCTAAAGAGGGGAAAGTCAATGCCATCTTCCTTGACTGGCCGGCCTCTGGAACTCTGGTACTTGGTGAACCACAAGCCAAGCTTGGAGAAACACAGGTAAAAGACAACACACCTCACTCTTCCCCTTTAGAACAGCAAGGCTTTTAACGTTGCAAGAAATGAAAGTGCTCTGAAGGAAAACACCTCTAGGATTTGTCATGTTCCATCGTTTCTTTTAGTTTCTGGCCTCTTTGGGAATGCATAGCTCAGGACAGAGTACATTGGAAGGGACCCAGCAAATGTTTGTTTTCATTCTGGGACCTCTTTGTCATAGTCCTCCCAGTGGGATGTTTCTTTTCCAACAATGTTAAACTGAATTGTTGGTGGGGTATGGTTTAGCTTGCAAACTAAGGAGGGCAAGTACCAGGGGAAAACAACTGTGCTGCCCCTCATGTTTCCTGTGTAGCCTCTAACTCAGCATAACCTTTCTTTATAAATAGCCATCCTCCTGATTTTGGTAAGACTGTAATTGCTGTAATCGTGCAAGTCAAAGCCTTACACAAAAGGAAAGCACACAAAGGTTTTCAATGCCCAGGGAGGCTAAATAGTAGAGCAGTGCAACCCTACATGTGTCTTACAGCAAGCAGTGGTCAGAAGTTGAGGACATGATGTTACACCTACATTAGCAGCAGTGTAACCCAATGGAAGCAAATTTATAGAGCAAAACGGTGCTCAGGGCTTAGTATCAACACTGTGCATCTAAGGTAGGGATTCTCTTTGGCTTAGCTCTGTTCTCATGCATTGGATGTCCACTAGCTGCTGAAATGAATGAATTACAGGTGTTTCTGGACTGCCTCTAGTTCCATATGACATTAAGCCGAGACAACTCTGTGCCAAGGAAGACAGAGTAATGTCAGAAGTGTTGTAGATGAATCTTGAATAGGCATCAAGAGTGTATGTGCACAGGACAGTAAGGATGTTCCTCAGCATTAGATTGGTCTTCAGCTACTCCACTGTTTTCAGCATGTCAGCAGCTGCTGTGTCTCACCCTATTTGTGTGGTTTCAGTAGAGGGGTTCTCCAGGTCTGCTTTGTTTGTGAGACCTGGCTGCACTCTATAAGGAACTGGTGCTCATTCAAGACTACAACTTCCACCATGGGAAATGGACATTTTGGAAATAGGTGATACAAAGGTGTATACTGTGGCACCTAGATCCCTGCTTAGACCAAAATCTCATCCCAGACTTCTGGAAAGTGTTTATGTACCTTTTTTACAGCCCTACGTATGTCTTGAGACCCACCAGCACTACCTTTATCACTTGTAGTAAATTATTGCTTGTAATTACTTTGCAACTAATTTTCAGTTACCTTTAATAATTATCATTTGGTTGGTAAGTGGCACTTAAGGATATTGGCTAGTAAGGAAGCTATAGACCAGCGCTGCACCAGCTACTAAGAAGGAGAAAAATGACTGCTACTGCTGAACCCGGGACAACCAACATTTCTTTTGTCAATACTGCAATGATTTGAGAATCACACGCTTTGAGAAGGCACTGTTCTAATCACAGTGTATATTTCTGTCTCAGGTGAAGCTGGTTGGCTACGAGGAACTGCTGAAATGGATTGCGCTGGGAGAAAAGGGTATCATTGTCGCTCTACCTCAGTTAACTCCCAAGCAATTGCCATGTCAGTGGGGCTGGACCTTACAGCTGACTGCCATAAGCTGAGCTGTATGCCGCTGGAGTCTTGGGCAGCAGGGAATGACCATGTTTTGCTCACTTTCTCATCATTGGTTTCTCTTGATTGACTGCAATACTCCAATGATTTCACTTCTTCATGAAAGGTGTGCTGTTGTTAAAGGATGGAATGAACCTCATGAAATCTAGAACTAGTTTGAAGCTCTGCCTACAACTTGTTTCTTCGAACTTGTGTGAAAAACTGAGCATTGACCTTGACCTTTCCACTTAAGTTTCTTGCCAAGTTATGGGAAAGGGGGAAGGAAATAAGGGAAACCAGGCACTGGATTTTTAAAGCCATGAGAAAGAACAAAGCTGGTTCAAGCCAGCATTCACATGTCAGTTGCTCAGTCATGTACCTTCTTCAATGCAAGAAATCTTAACTTCTGCAAAACTGTGCAGTAAAAACTGTCTGGTTTAGAGAAAAGAATAAACTTCCTCCAGTTGTGTACATCCAGTGGCAGTTGGAGTTGAGCAGGGTAGTGCATCTGCATTACTCTGAAGTAATTCTATCCATTACTGAGATACAAGCAGAGTGGGAGGGGTTTTGTCTGTTTTATATAATATTACATGGTTAAAGCTGACTGTTTACAGCCATTGTTTTTAACTAGTTACCAGGGTGCCTCCTGTGGACAATAAGACAAAACTTGCACTCCAATGACAAGTTTTTTTATAAATGAGAAATAATCAAGAGTTGCCAGGGAGTCTCAGCATTGTCCAAGAGACATCATTTTAAGCAGAGGGTAGATTGCATCTGACTTGGAAAATTCCCAAGCTAATTCTATGGGTTAGACCTGCAGTGTGCAGTTTGCAAAGAGGGGGAGGTACAGGACAACAAAAAGCATGAATTGTTTCAGTGTAGATATTAAAGTTTTATTTTTCCTGAGTAATGCTAATAAGTGCAAAACTATTACTGTATAATTTATGTTCATTCGCACAGGATTTTAAGTGAAGGGCCAATGGAGGCTATTGCCTTTCCTGCTGGTAATGTTAATACACACACAAATTTTACATTAAAATATTTTATTACAATACAGACAATTAGGCTCAAAATTAATAATACAAATTAAGAAAATATTTACAAGTTAATGTGTACAGTGTAGCTGTTTGAACAGCATAAACAAGAGGATTTCTAAAAATCCACATTCCTTTAGTATTAAGTAACAGCGAGAGCAGTTCACTCCTTGCCTCCCTCTCGCCCCCCCCAGCTTGTTCAAGAAGAATGTGCATCAGTTGGCAAAGGCTGGCTGAAGAATGACTCTTTGGAATAACATTTGTAAAGTTAAGGAAAAAAAGAGTTTTCCTTTATGAAAATAAATATGTGGGAGAAGAAGAAAGCAGCCTGACTTCATTTTGCTACTTTGTGCTATTCATAGGTCACCATCATTAGTTTTCTCCAAAACGCAGGCACCTCACACAATGAAATGGGGTTGTTAAAAAGTGACTGGTAACACTGCCACCCGATGCCCTTCACAGGCAATAACCAAATTAATTATGGAAGAGTTTGGGCACTTTAAAAATAGAAAAGTCTTTACATATAATGTTTCCTTCAACAAGAGTATGTTTAATGGGTGCTTGAAACTGACACTATTAGAGCAAATAGGGGCTTACTCCCACTTTTTTCAGCACGTTCTTTCTGCTGGTCTGCCACTCCTACACTGTTACAAAATTAACCCAAGTCTCATCAGTAGTCACAAGGGATTTATTATGTATACACAGTCTGTCCCTATGAGTGTGCAGTTCATTTCTCTAGTTGCTGCGGGGTACTAAAAGCTTCATAAACATTAGCAGCAAAATCTTTCACTTGTTCCATCATCAACAGGTCCTGGAAGAAAGTTAAAGAATTAATGTTCTCAAACACATCCAGCACTATTCTGGTTTTGCTGCAGTATGTAATTCATCATGAGAAAAGCACCTGGCACTCCCACATAGGCCTAACTCAAATTTCTTGCTTAAGCAAGATTTATGAGCAGAACTGCAAGTAGAAGCAAGAGACCTTTTTGTGCTTCTGCACAGGTCAGCAGAGGGAAGAGGTACTAGAAAAATACCATATTTTTGGAAGATACAGATTTACAAAAGGTTACGCCAATTGTGTCTATTTTAAAGCCTCTGCAATGAAACAGTGTGAAGGACACTGTGAAAAATATACAATGTTCAGTTCTGGCTTTTATTTGAGGTATTTTAAATAAGCAAGGTTCTTACCTGAACAAAGTGACTGGGTGTTTCACTGCATACTGAATGGATCTGTCCATTGATTATTGGAATTATCTTGGCTAAAGGAAGACTGACACTGGAAAGATTAGACAAGAACAAAAATATTGACCTAGACCTGCTCTGACATTAGTAAAGCCAATAAAACAGGATTATTATAATCCTAATTACTACTTCAAAAGTAACAGTTGAAAAGCTGCAAAATAAAACGTACAGATGAAGGTTTCTTTCTCTTATTAAGCCTTTCATTTAATACAGAGAAGTACCAGAGTGAATTTCAGTTGGTGTTCTTGTTAGATATAGTTTCACACATGCTTCTCATGCAACAGAAGCAGGGGTTAGCCAGAGTCTTTACATGTGTATGTATGTAAACAGATGTGCTGGTTTATAATCTCATGCTATTTCAAACTCTAAACCACGCTTAGGATAGACAACTGAACTAAAGCCTTTGGGATACTTTAAGTGATGTAAATAGTAGATACTAAAATAAAACCATTACTCTGAGAGCCATCAGTTATTACAATAAACATAAAAACAATTATTATTCAAGGTTTTAACATTTTAAAAATCAAATTTCAATGATTTGAACTCCGCTTTCGGATTTTTAACACTCTTACTGCACTGTAACTTATATTCAGAATAAAAGCTCTTTTTAAGCAGTCTTCTAGGAAGGAGGCACAAGATCCTGAATGTTAACATCTTTCTTCCAGCACACCAGTGAATAACCTAAAGCTCCATAGATGCGTTAGGCTACGTGTATTTGGAGAGTGAAGCTAATGCCACTGTCCTTGAGAACTGCAGTAACTAGCAGCCAGAGTGCGGTGTAGAGCTTCTCTGCTCCAGGCAGGGGAACACCACCTTCCTCAGTGCCTCAGAGAAGAGGTACTGCAGTACACCTTTGAGCAGTCACCACTACCGAGGTAAATCCTCCTTAGCAACAAAGGCAGTTTGCCTGCACAGTGCTCAGGAGAAAAGGGAAAGGCTAGAGATCTTCTGATTCCTACTTTTAGATTTGCAGGTAACAGTGGGAAAGACACCTTACATGAATTCTAGTAAGAAACACAATACCCCTAGCTCTCTACTTGACCAAAGTGAGAAGACTGTATTTATTCTTGACGAGCATAGAGGCAGAACTATTTCTAACATGGGAACTTCAAGTAGGCAGGAAAATCACTGTGAGCTTTTTCCGCAACTCCCTGTGAACCCAAAGCAAGTGAAGTGTAACAAAAGAAAACATTTACCTATTTACAGAGCCGCTCTGAGAGAGGTCCTGTTCAGTAGGTCTAAAAAACTCTGCCATATTGTCCAGCAACCGACTGAATCCTCTGTTTAAACACGTGCTCAAAACTGTGCTGAAGTCTGGACTGGAAAAAAAAATAAAAAAATAAAAGGTCTGATTCCTGGGATTTTTATTTTTTTTTTAACTAAACCCTGCAAGTGTTCAGTGCTACAGACATCCCTGTCCCTCCCACATGGAAAAGATGCATGACCCAGACAGAAGGACACCAGCACAGCCACCTCAAGAAAGACCAGCTCCCCAGCAGACCAATCAACAACCTAAGCTCCACCATAAGATTGTTAAATCCCAGGTCCACCTAAAGCACTTCTCTCCCTTACTAAGTAACAGTGTAAGAGGGGCTTACCACATCCTGATATGCCCCAGACCTCTAGCAGCTAAATTGTAAGTTTGGCATTTGGCTCAATTCCCTCCTATTCCATGCTTCTTACACAAGCCTCACTTCAGCAGCACTCCAGTGAAAGGATGCACACACTAACTCAAAGCCATGCATTAAACAAATTCTGGTAAGCCCAAACTGATGTTAATGTTACCAGAGCAGTAAATCCAATAAAATGACCCTCAATTTACACTGTTTTAGCAGAGGAGAAGTACTGCTCTGTTCCTGCATGACTACAGGAAAGGCAAGGAAGAGGTAAGGGGGAAGAACATCCTGCTCATCCCATTAAGGCAGGATTGTTTCTAATAAATTTGGAAAATCCCAGCCTACAATTAGTGAATATAAAAACAATGCAGCAAAGTGGTCACATTTCACAAGTGGGAGTTGACAGGTTCTCATATGAAAGTAATCTTACATAAAAAACAGTGAGGAGGAGTTTAATATGAATACAGGATATTGCTCTATACCTTTCTAGCATATCTCTAGTTTCATTAAGCAATTTAATTGTAGCAATGTCTCTTTCTGTGAGTCCACAGGCCTAAAAAAGCAAAACCAGATACTGTTTAGTAAAACATCCATTGGCAACTGTAAGAATAAGAGTAGAAGCTGAAGAGTTTTGTACTGTGGAATTAAGTCAAGATGTGTAAGTCAAATCTATTGAAAAGATTTACTCTCATGAATCACTTTATGATTTATGTTCTAATTTTCATTTTAAGTGGTCACTGCAGGGTTTTTTCCCCTTAAAAGCAGTATTAGCAGGAAATACCAGACTAATTGTGCAAAGTATTTTTTATCACTTCTGACCTTCAAAACTGAAATAAACCCTACATATTAGATTCAGTTAAAGGGATAAAAAGTTAAAGCATGGTGAGGCACTGAAATGGGTTGCCCAAGGAAGCTGTGAATGCTCCATCTCTGGCAGTGTTCAAGGCCAGGTTGTACAGAGCCTTGGGTGGGTGGCATGGTTTAGTGTGAGATGTCCCTTCCCATGGCAGGGGGGTTGGAACTAGATGATCTTAAGGTCCTTTCCAACCC
>JAVHNF010069622.1:1057-17878 GCA_034783455.1 Micropsitta finschii | reverse complement strand
ATCTCTGTAGGGGTTTAGAAACATTATAAACAGTATTAAACTTACCACTAAGTCACTTACACGAGTCCTTTGCCATATATTGTAGAGCATCTCACAGTTATCACCACAGATCTTCAAAGTATCGAAACATTAACCCAAGTTCAGGTAGCGAGATGAAGTTATCTGAGGTCACATAAAGACATATGTAGCAGAGATACAAGCATAATTTGGATTGATTCTTAGTCTGATGCCTGTGTCAAAAACTTTTTTTTTCCACAGAATAGATTAAAAAGAAGGAAAATACTAACAGCCTGAATTCACATAACCACCAGGCTTTGTAACTGGAGAGTCCTTATCACTTTGTGGTACTTTTGCTACGACATTTGATTGGTAAAACATACTGCTGCAAACATCTCAGAGCGATATGGGGACATTACTGGTTGGTTTTGTCTCTGCAATTAAAGTCAACACTTCCTGCTCCCTCTCTTTCTTTCTCCTTCAAGTACCTAAAGGGGGGTACATCAAAGCTGGAGAGGGACTTTTTACAAGGGCATGTAGTGATGGGACAAGGGGCAGTGGCTTTAAACTGAAAGAGGGTAGATTTACATTAGATATTAGGATATTAGATTTACATTAGATATTAGGATATTAGATATACATTAGATATTAGGAAGAAATTCGTTACTATGAGGGTGGTGAGACACTGGAACAGGTTGCCCAGAGAAGTTGTGCATGTCCCATACCTGGAAGTGTTGAAGGCCGGGTTGGATAGGGCTTTGAGCAACCTGGTCTATGGGACTTGCGGCAAGTGGGTTGAAACTAGATGATCTTTAATGTCCCTTCCAACCCAAACCATTCTATAATTTTATGATTCTGTTCAGATTTTTGTGCCATGCCTATTGCTGTGACCTCTGAGATACTTATAATTCAGTTGGTTTGGATTAAAAAAAGATAAATCAATATTCTTACGTCTTTTTGCAATCAGGCATATGCTGCAATCTTTGTGTATTACTGGATGGACCTATTGCACATGTATGTATTCCCAGGCAGGATTAAACCTGGTGCAAACTGAAAATGCTGTGTCTACACAGTAGGCCAAGCAGTTCCAGAAACATACTGAAATTATTGCATATTCACAGTGCATTCACTCCCTGCAGGCACAGCAGCACTGTCAGAGGGAAGAAAAGGTACCAGCTAGGAGCAGTTTCTTAATATTTCCAGAGAATGTATTGGGCCTGTGTTCTTGCTCTTGGAAGCACAGTGGATTGGATCAGTTGTTCTAGCAGGCTTTATGTGTCCCTTAAGCCGCAAGCAGAGCTTTCATGTCTTGTCTTGCTGTGCTGGCATGACAGAGAGAGGAGAACTTCTGAGCAGACTCCTCTGCATAGGAACAGGTAGAAATAAAAACTGGTTTGCACTTGTTCATCTTGTGTGTGCTGCATATGAGATTGAGGTTTAGTATGTTCTTTCTTGGGCTGAATATTTCTTTTGCAGTTTGGGCTGGATGAAATTTCTTCAGTAACTTCAGCCAGCAAAGAGGTGTACTAAAAAGAGACTTCTCAAGAAAGCATTACATTATTTTCACTTAAGTGAAAATAATTGCATTATTAATAGATTAGGTGTTGGGCCATTGTGCCTTTGACTTGAAAGAGTAATTTTATGACACTGCATTTTATTTCACTTATATCTCTACAAGTGAGAAACTTAAAGCTCCCAATCAATGCACGCCTTAAGAAAATGTTTATTTTTATATCCTAGGCTACTAGACATGCTGAATTGGTGTCAATTGATCAGGTCCTGGACTGGTGCAAGCAACAGAACAGAGATTATACAGAAGTGTTTGCAAACTCGGTAATGTATGTAACGGTAGAGCCTTGTATCATGTGTGCAGCTGCCCTGCGCTTGATGAGTATCCTTTCATGTTTATTCATGCTGGGAAACTGTGTCAAAATGTCACTGTTTTGGCCATGTGCCCACAGAGAAGGGCTTGACACTGTAAGACAAAGCCAACAGGGGTGCCATCTTGCTGCTTGAGAGTCTGCACCCATCTCCATTTACTGCATGGCAAATAGTGGGAGACTCAAGAATGAAAGAGGAATGGTGCAATTATGACAAACAACAGTTTCTCTTAGGGATGTAAATATCAACTTTAGAGATATCTGTTATTATGTAAAACAAGTTAATTTCAGTTCAGTGTTCAGCTTTAACACTCAGTAAATCATGTCTTCCTATGCTTCTGTTGGGGGATTCATGCTTCTCCTTTCTGAGAAGGGCTGGATGTACATCTTCAGCAGTACATCTTACATTATTTGGATGTAGCCTCTGATTTTATGAGGGAAGAACTGTAGTGCAAACTAATTTAGTTTGAAAAGTACAAGCACATCTTAGTGAAATTTAATGACTACTTAAATGAGGCTACTGTACTTCCTGCTTGCTTTTCACTTTAGCTTAATACCTTAACTCATTCACATAAATTCCGCGGGTCATATATGGCTGTCGAAATGAGCGATTTGGAGGCTGTGGCTCAGTTTTGAGCATCTCGTCTGATGATATGGTGGACTCAGGAGAACCATTTGAAGTAAGCTGTAAAATGTTTTCCTTTGTTTTTTCTGCTAGTGTATTGTGCCTAGCTTTATCACCATGCTTTGAGAATGTTATGCAGCAGTTTAAGAGGACGCAGATCAAAGTCAAGTAAACTTAACAAGAAAATAACATAAAATTAAGTCCTTAAAGAAAAGGCTGCCTGACGACAGTCTTAAAATATTTGAAAGGATGCATCAAAGAGCAAAAGGAAGAATTATACTTGTGGAAAAAGGTAAGGAATAAATATATCTAAAAGATGTGTAATACTTAAAACAGTGAGAGTATGCGGCAGGAAAAGATGAGGGAAAAATTAAACTGCAGCAACAGCAGTAACAGCAGCTGTAACAGCACCTTACTAGATTACTGGGTTTTAGCTGAACCACTGAAAATGATTGTATCTTTGCTCCCAGTCTATCTATACCTGAGGTAAAACACATTAGCTTAAACTTACTTCATATAATTCAAATCCCCACATAAATACAGACTGCAGAAGCAGCAGAAGAGATTTAGTTTAGGTGTTGGGAATTTCCTGAACAGTAAGGATACTGAAGGGCTGGAACAGAGTGTCTGGGGAGAATGAGGCATCTTTGTCATTCAAGAAAGGCTGGACAAGCATTTAGTGGGAGGTATATTGTACATAAATCTATGTGCATGACAGCATTATACTAGTATACCTATACACATAGAGTATTTATAGCATTACATTGATTACATCATACACCACAGTAGATGATCCTGCCTTGTACAAGGACACTGATTAGGGTTATTAGAGTTCTTTTCCACACTTAAGCTTTCTGATTTAATGAATGTGAAAACCAAGTAGTATATTTCAGCATTCTAAATAAGCACTGAAGTCTGAAGGCTCAGAAAGAATTTTAGTCAGGAAGACAATACTGTTTGGCAGCCCAGTGTAAACATATTAAGCATCTTTCAGGATGTTTGTGAGACCAGCATCTGAATTAATTTGTACAGTCAGTACTGGAAGAGTGTTCATGTGCTAACATTGGCATGTGGTGTTTATGTTTTTTATATGTTCAGAAGAAAGAAATTAGAAGATTCTTGCTACTACAAATCCTCCCTTTGTTTCTGTAAGCAGCTGCAGTGGGATATATAGGTGTAATTAATTGTTTTCTAGTGTGGATGGAGATTCATTTAGTGTTAGTGACATTTAAATGCTTTGTCATTAATGTTCATGGTCTGGAAAAATATCTTGGAAGGACTAAAAATGTCTGAGAGGTGACTGTTAGGAATAAAGAATAGGTGTGTGGACCAATGTTTTCTGAACCTTACCTACAATACCTACGTGTATGTCTTACATTTCCAAGTGCTTGAAAAGTATATGAAGTATGTTGGAAATACCATCTTAAGAAAGAAATTTAAGATTGCATAAAATTTTTATGTAAGTTACTAAGAAAGTTTGTTTTGCTTAACTTTATTAGGGAAATAATTTACTAAGCCTCAACGTAGTATTTTTCATAGGTATTAGGTGTTCAACCTGAAAAATAAATTTTCTGACCCCTAAATAGACAGTACAGTTGTTTACAATTATTCTGTACTTAAGGCATTATTGTGAAGCATGGAATGTGTTATTCTCAGATGTGCTCATGAACATCATTCTAATTTGAACAGTGCGTTTCTGGCTATCGTGCCAAAGAAGCAGTGGAATTGTTAAAAGCTTTCTACAGGCAAGAAAATCCCAATGGTAGGTTTCATATTAATGGATCCATTCTGATCCCAACTTAGTTCAAAAGAATGATGGCACTGGTATTACTATAATTCACTTCTGATGTTTTTCCCCCCTTTCTGTTTCCTCTTGGCAGCACCAAAATCCAAAGTACGGAAGAAGAACAATCGTAATTAGCCCTACACCGATGGAAGACAGAAACTTACCAAAAAATTATATGTGAAGGTTTCTTCAGTGTCCTTCTCTTTTAAAATGTGCAATTAAATTATGTATAATGTTTTGTACAGAGTTTTTACTAATAGGGTATTTACTACCTGTTCCTGCAATTCTATGTATGTGATTTCTTTTATTGTGACCAAACAGATGAATAAGTGGCTGTTTTTAGACAGAGAAAAATTTATAGTTTAAGTTTACTTGTTTACAGCCAGATGTATTTTTTCATAGCACTGGTTGGCTCTGTCATTTCCTTGTACTTTGCTTGGCCATGTAGTAATTTATAATCCAGAAGAGGGCCTTACAGTTCCACTAATGAATTAAGAATACAAGTTCAGTTCAGTCTTGATTGTATACCTCTTAGTGGATATTTCTCTTAAGCAACAAACTGTTAGTAGTTTTTTTTTGGCTGATTTCAGACATTTGAGAAATGCCCTAACTTTTTTTAAATGTGAAAAAGAGTGGCTTAAATTCTACGACTATAAAAAGTGAATACAGTGAAAGCTTTTAAATATTTAAATAAATACTTTCAAAAGTGTTCAAGAGCATTAAAAGCAATATTTTGTTGCCATCACTCCTGATAGCTTAGAATTTGTATTTTGTGTACTTATTGTTTACAAGGTGACATGGGAAAGAAGCATTTTACCATACTAGCTATTTTCAGAGTTTAGAAGTTGTATAACTTAAACCGTTTAGCTGACATTTGTGACCTATCCTATTCTCCTGACCATTACTTACAGTGCTCTTTGAGTCTTTTCCTTTCCATAAGTGAAAGAAGTTACAGCTTTCTGTGGGCTATTTTAGATTTTATCAGCTTTGGAGCTCCCAGGGTTCATGAACCAAACAGCTAATCTGGAAAAGCTGTTGAGGAAAAGACTATTTATTGACTGTGATGACTTTATTGGAATGAAATGGTCAAACCTATGGTTAGGGTACTTGGCTGATGATACAAGATAGCTATTTATCTATACAGATACATACATTCAGTTCTCAACTGGACCGTAATTTTCTTACACCTTGAAGAAATCACTGAAGTCCAAATCAAGGGAAGATGTTAGATTTCTAGCTTGTTACTGACATCAGTGACAGTAAGAGTTGGAGCCTACATATTTGTTTTGGACCAGGACCTAAATCTCTCAGCATTTGTTCTTCTGCAGGTGGGTGAAGAACACTTTCCTTCCCCAGTGCCTTCTTTAAAAGAAAAACGTGAGTATTTAGATAATGTGGCAGTAGGAGCCATGTAAGTAAGCATCCAGTTCTGCAACCCTCAGACGTGGAACAGGAGTCAGTAGTAACCCGTCACTTTAAAACATCCGGGTCCTGTTCAAAGGCAAAAGAAACTGAAGAGGGTGCCAAAAATAAATTTTTTTCTTAAGAGTGATCAAGGGTAAAACCGTGCATCTTAGAGAAAGGGCATGAAAGAGGAATAATAACAGCAAGCTAAAAACTATGGTACTGCAGAAAGCTTATTAAAGATGTTTCTGTTTGCTATTTAGTGCAATGTGTGAGCAAAAAACCCTAGTCTAGTATTAAGAGGCACATTTGGATGTGTGTGGGGTTTAGGGTTTTGGTTTTTTTTTTTTTGCTGAAATTTAATAATGAGCTTTGGGAACAAACTGCTGAAAGATTACACTGAAAGCAAAAATGTAACCCGTTCTTAAAATCCTGTTCCTTAGGTGAGTAAGAACCCATGCAAACACACAGGTATTCTTTTAAAAGAAATTAACTCACGTTTGAAGGAGAGCTGCTCATCGGAGCCGTGGCACAGCATGACATCTGGGCAACTCGCACTTGAGCCAGTCTCCTCCTCTCCCCACATACCCAGCAGTGCTGTTCTCCCTCCCTGCAAACAGCCAGGCTCCCACCACAGCAGCAGCAGCAGCAGCTCTGGCAGCAGGAGCCTCCATTCACCACTGCCCTCAGAGGCGTGCCTGGGACAGTTGTCCCTGCCTGATGTGCTGCTGCTCTTCCTACCCATGAGGTTTGAGTTTGCCAGGGTCGTTTAGAGTTGAATTCACCAAGTTGAGCTCTTAACAAGAAATTACAGAGACCCTGGGCAGAAAGCTCTAGGTTCAGGTACAGGGAAGCATCTTCATGGCTAAGCTCAACACAGGGGCTGGAAGAAAGCAGGAGCCAGGTCTCAGTCTGTGGTTCTAGCCCTGAAAAAGCATCAGGAAAAACAACTTTAATTGTTACTGCTACCTGGAACACTCAGAGCAGCAGCTTATAAATGGTGCTATTCATTTTCACAGTGCTTTTACTTATTTTTATCTATTTGTGCCTAGGTTACTAGCAGGCCTCAAGAGCAGCAGTAAATACATTCAGCTGGTTTATTTAGAGAAGCTTTAATGCTTCACACCACCATTTTCCCCTTGCTGCTTGATAAACAAATACATAGGCTTCAGCGTTACATTTACCTCGGACTGTATTTTTACCAGTTCATCAGAGGTAAACATGATTTTTATTTCAGCCTTTCATTTGTTTGTCAATAATCCTGACATCAGAATATACTGAACCAGCTAGGAGGGCAAGGAAGCAAAACAACACAGCTTTGTCTCTGCTAAACCAATTACAATTGACAATCCAAGGCTATAATAAATATGTCTTGTGACTTGCACACTAGAGGAGAGTCTGAATTTAAATTATAGCTTTGCGTTTTGAAATGCTCACTGATCCATTCCATTCCCATTAAGAGCAGCTTCCGCTCTGCAAAATTAAGTGATATCTTTACGTGACAGTTTAATTAATTTATTTTTCAATATGCACATTTATGGCATTTCTCCATTAAGCTTTTGAAATGTCTGTAGGTCCTAGGCATTAATGTAAATGCGCCATGGCCCATAATTACCTTTGGCAGGCTTAGGGCACTGATAAAAAGATTATACTTTTAAAAACTAAAGTCTTGAAACTTCCCCGGTGCTTGGCAGGAAATCTGTTGCTGTGTTTTATTTGGAGCAGGGCTTGGGAGCCTGCAGCCAGCAGCTCCAGTGTAGGCTGTAACTGCTACATTCTAGAAGAAAATACATTTGACACTAAACGAGCAAAGGGGAGAGGAAGACAGTTAGTGCAAGAGTACTAGAAGCAGGTTTTTGTTTGTTTTGCCTTGTGGCTGCCAATATATTCTCTTATCATTAAAGTGCATCTAGAAATGGGGTATTTTCTATGAAATCATTTTGCAAAGCATGGATCTTTGTCTTTTTAAGGGGCTGCCCCGAAGTGAGTTTATCTTCCTTTTTCACAATAGCTCTGAGCTAGCCAAGAATGCTGGATTCTCCCTTTGCCTCCTCCTCCTCCTTCCTTTCTAAAAATGAATTTTTCAGGGAAATGTGGAATTCAGAGAAGTTTGAAGGAGAGCAGATGGCCAACAGTGATCCAATAGGATGTAAAACTTCAGTTAGGTAGTCGCTTGGCAGGCAAGTACAAGTGAGTCCATGATGTTTCCATAGCAATGTTTTCACATGGTGGCTTCCTTTTGTCTTCAAAAAATAAAGGTTGGGGGGGTGGGGGGGAGAAGGGGGGAAGTGGAATATAAAATGAAGGGCTCTCTAGACCTGATCATTTAGTGTGGTCTAATTAACTCTGCCCTTCCCAGGGCAGAGACTTGGGCTTACTGCTGCTTTCTGGCTGAAGAGCAATGCGCTGACTTCAGGTACAGTCCTGCCCACCAGCTTCAGCTGCTGTGGTCCTTGTGGGAGCTGCCCATATTGCTGGATAAAGCAGGGACAGCTTCTGAAATGCAGACATGACTCAGATGGTAGCGCTTCTGGAGGGGCAGTTGCTCAGGCACCAACTTCTGTGGTGTCAGGATTTCACCTTTACATCTAGGAGGTTTGCCATGGTGCTTCTCTGACCTTCAGAGCTTTCTCTACATGCATGGAAGCAGCATGTTAAAAATTGAGACTTCCCATTGCTTCAATTCCTACTTTCTCTTTTGAAGTCAGAGTTAGCCATTACAGTCACATTAATTTGTGAGGATATAAACAACTGCCATTACTGTACAGCCACAACGCACAAGAGAAAAGATTTGTACGGAGAGGCCATATTTTTTATTAAGCCAAAAGGTAGTTGAGTCAAAACCAGGCAAGTTTTTAAAAAACCAGCCATAGGGACACTGAGCTCAAAAGCTTACCAGCTTTTTCCACACCTAATGAAAGCAAAACAACAATAAATACTTGTTTGTATATGTCATCTCCCTGCAAACCTTGCTTTTTGTTAAATCTGGACAAATTTGACTATTAGGTGGTCCGCGCAGGAAAAGAGGTTGTGGGAGACTGCACTTTGTGGTTAAGTCTACTCCTAACTCCCCAGCAGACCCCTCCAGTACCTCTGCACAGAGATCTATGAGAACCCAATGCAATTTTCCTTTCTCAAAAGCCTCCCAGCAAGGTGCTGAATGCAGCAGCTCCTTTACTGAGCCCTTCACCCTTGCACAGGGAGACTCTCTCAAGGACAGGCAGCTCCCTAGTGGCAGTGCTGTGGGATAGGGGGGGAAGAGTAGTTCATATTACCTCTGGTTTATGAATCCCAGCATGAACTCCCCTGAATGCCATGGTACAAGCAAATGAAGTCAGTTTAGCCTGGGAATAAAGTTTCCTAATTGCCCTTCTGTGCTCTGGCCTCACTTGTACACTCAAAGCTCCCCAGCAAGGAAACCCTCTGCTTGTGTAGTAGCCAGCCCATTGTTGCTAAATCTCCTGGTGCTGGAGACAACAAATGCTTTCCTTTTTTAATAAATACATATTTTTTTACCCTCTGCAACTTTCCCAGTCATGCTGTGCAGCACTTGTACTGGCAGGAGCCTGAAAGAATCATTCAAAACCATACCTGTTTAGCACACTTTTTAGTATTTAAATGTGCTTATCCCATCAGGGAGCTCCACCGGAATGCTCGAGCTGCCAGTGACAGTGGGGAGGGCTGAAAGCTTTCAGCCATGGTTGCAACAAAACCTTAGCTACTTACAACGCAAGACTCTTCATGGCTTTTCCACCACAGGGACTATCTGGCAACTTCAGTGTGGGCAGCTGCAGCTCAGGGAGGTTCAACCTGTGGATTTACCTACAGATTTACAGAGTCCTTGCAGTGCTGCTGTGCTGCAGAGGGCAGAGAGGGAACAGGACTGCACTGGGTTGGAGCTGGGCAAAGTGGAGTGGCTCAGACGCTTTCCCATCTTTACCTTAACCCTGTGCCATGGCTGTTTCCCCAGTGTTCACTCACTTCAAGTTGTACTGAAATCTCACTCAGTTTGTTCCTGCAAAGTATGGGAGAATCAAGGTAGGAGAGTCTTTATACTCTGCAGCAGAGGACTCCCATTTGGAATCACCTGCCTGTGCATTCTGGATTTCAGACCAGCATCAGGCAGCACTATTCAGCAGCCATCAGCACTTGCCTGAGTGCTGAAGCTGTAGTTACAAACCTAACCCCAAAGCATCTCTGTGTCTGGTCCAGTGCTGATCTTGACATGGCTGTGCTGAGGAACACACCTCCCTATTGATCTCACACAGCTTTTTTTCGTGTTGCACCCTCTTTTGTCTACTACTGCCCCCCAAAACCAGCCAGGAGCTGTACTGTGTAGCTGAGGCACTGCAGCAGAGAGGAGCCTCTGCCCTCCTACCTTTCTGCTGCTCCAGCTAGAATAACACCAGCTACCAAGAAGGAATAACCCACAAGGAGCCTAATGAAACAGCAATCTGGCATTAAGATGTGTATATAGTTGCCATTTGTTAAACTGACGGATGACATTTGGAACATGAAGCCCCTATTCATTCTTTAAAGCTAAATACTCTCTTGAAATAAAGCCTTTGCCATTAGTGTTAAAGCTGATTTCCAGCCCAGACAAGGCCAGCTGTGCCTTCACACATTTCTGGGCACAAGGTCAGATTCTTAGAAGCTGTAAGATTTCTTTTGGGTGGAGGTTTTTTTGCAATGAACTGGACAATTCATGAACAATAAACAGTCACTTGCCTCCCAGCTTACCTTGGACTCTACCTTTATGTATTTTTCCCTGCTACCTTTCCATGTAGAATTCTTTATTCAAGAGAAAACCAAAGAGTTTTAATAATCAGGTTTTAATCAACTTGAATTTCATCATCTGCTACATAGTCCCACTTGTCTACATTTTATCTACAGCACAGAGGTGCTAAAGGGAAGCTCCAAACACCTTCAACAATAGTTTAAAATGTGTTCATGAGCAACAGACTCACTTTCCTAGAAACGGATACCTCAGACACTGTATTTTAGGAACAGTTAAGACTGTGAAGGGACTCGGCTCATCCAACTCCAAAGCACAGAAATCATGGTAAAGACATGATATTCCTTTACACCTTCAAATTGCTGTCAACACTTTCAATAGCATATTTATGATAACTTCCATTTCCAACTCCAGAAATACTCAGAAGAAATAGGTGCCCAAACATTATCAGAGTTATGCTCTTAGACAAGTACTTGGCTGTTACCTCACATGCTTCTTTACCAGTTTTATTGATAAAGGTCCAGAGAACTCATCTGACTGCTGTTTATTTAATGTTTTTTCAAAGTAACTCCATTTAACACTGGGATGTCATCCCACCACTGCTATGCTGCCACTTCAGCATATTTTTGCACATAAAAGAGCAAAAATTAAGCCTTCCAATATGCAGAAAAGTTGATAATAGATGGCTAGTATTGACTGAAGGGAGGGAAGCACCTTCCATGGGTGTATGCCCGGCACAAGTGTGTAAAAGCATATTTTTCTCTCACATCCTAAACCAAGGTCAGCAAAAGGTAAAGTCTCTTGACAGATACTTTCACCAGCAGCTAAAGCAAGAGATGCGGAGAGCATGGCCAGCAACAACCTTCTCACTCTACATCAGATGTGTCAGGAGTCAGAGCCACACAGGAGCCACAAGGGGAACAAGAGCCTGCAGAATCTTTGAGTCACAGCACAGGGACACTTGCTTTCTTTAAGTAAAAAAAATCTTAAATGATTTACATATGAATTGCTTCTAATGAGGACACACGTCTCAGTTTTCCAGCAGACTTTCAACAAGGCCAAAATTAAGGATACAATTACATAGCAGAATACTAGACTGAGATCTTCATGGCTTTTATGTCAACAGGGAAGTCAGGCACTGCTGGTGGGTGGGAAGCAGCTCTTTAGGGATGTTGAGCTGGTTGATTTTCTGATTACTTCAGAGAATTTTAAAAATAGCAAATGATAATAACAGGCCTAAAGACTCTGTAACAGCTTTCTGATTAATATGAACCTCAAGATACAGCTAAGTTCTCGTCCATAAGGTAAGCTGTTCAGACATTTTCTCGATGCTATTTTAACCTGTGTCTTCTGAGTCACATTAGTCAAAGGAATTGGCCTGTAATTTAATTATTGCAAATGGTGCATCAGTGAGTTATTTCCTAGGAAAGAGAGTTAAGAAAACCCAACGCTGCAATTAATGCTGAAATGGAACCCTTTTGCTTTGGCCTTTTGAAATTTTTTCCGTATGACAGGAGCCAAGTGAGACTGAAAGAGTTCAGAAAATTCTATTAGAAAGTCATCTTCACCCAAAGCTTTCCCAGAGACCACAGGTTTTATAACTCCTTTTTATTTCTTCCTCTGCTTTGGGACTACCTAAGTGTTCCCTAATTTCCTGCAGAATTATAGGTATTTCCAATTTACTTTAGAGACCTTGAGCCTGTTCAGCTGTGCAAAGGACTCGGATTAGTTAAAACATTTTAGATTGCAAAAGAGATGTCCTTAAGGCCCACAGGGTTTGTAGCTTGTACAACGTATGACCATGCACAGGAATCACATAACAACTCTGTGCTTGCTTTCTTTCCTGAGCTGTACTGCCAGCAGTTCCCAGACATTTCCTCATAGCTCCTAGTTTCTGGTTTTCCACCATTTTGCAAGTAAAGAATTCTCCAGTTTTGTTGCCCATAGAAAATCTAAGTACGATGGACTTGTGCATCTGAGTCCCATTAAGCAAGACACCCTCACTCTATTGCTTCTTCATAACCACACAGCTTGATCATTTAGAACAGTAACATTTAGCACCTGAGCAGATTAATCAACACAATCAGCAGCATCAAGAGTTCTTGGTGGAATTCAGGGACTATCCCAAACTGAGGCAAGGAGCCTGGAAAGGTTTTTAAGCCCTGTTATGTCTGAAAGCACTATGCTCTTCACCTTATGGTAAGTTCTGTGATCCACCCTTCCAGCCTTCCCTCTATACTGTCATCTTTCCACTCCACTGCGTGTCTTGTGGGTACTTTGGGGCATCCACACTCTACAGATGAAAACCAGACCCTGCTGCACCTACCAGTGGGCTGAAATAGCCTGCTCATTCCTGACTCATCCAAAACATTTTTGACACACATTAAGATGGCGAGTGTGACTGGATTTTTTCCTTCAGAGTTCTCACAAATATAGCTTGCTGCCATTCAAGGTGGGTGCCATCAGCTGTACAGAGAGCACACGAAAGTTTGAGCTCGTGAAAGAATTTAAGAGCCCTCTTACAGGCATTGAGCTATACTGTGTGCAAGGACCCTGCCACTTAGCAACTCAGCTCAACTAGGCTACCATTGCCTTATCACTTTCTAGGCAGTGCCTTCTGGGGATAGTATTTCATAAAATATCCAAGTGATATTTTAATTTGGTCTGTCAGTGTGCTTATCTTCTTCCTGACAAAATAAAGAGATCAGAAATAGAGGGGAACAGGAAAAAAAAGGGCACAGAAACAAAAAAAATCCAAATAGACATAAAAGATCTGGCAAGTAAGAGCACCGCAAATGAAAAATGCTAATACACAACATCATTAAAGCCTTGATCCTGTGAAATGTGTAGGGCACGCATGGGAGTCCGATTTACTTACAAGGAAAGAAAACAGTCCTATTTCCAATACATTTATCTTCTAACTTCCTTTTGCTAAAAACATGTTTGTTAAATTAATTGCATTGGGAAAAGGAAAGAGAAATGGGTGTGGTGGAGCTGGGGGAAAAATAAATACTAATTAAAAAAGACCTGTGCACCCACAGAACATGGTGGAGACCAATTTTCTGCTCTTCAGCTGTTTCTGGAGGCTGAAGGAGAACAAATGGACTGAACTGGTTCTATCCTCCGTAGCAGGTTGCACCAGAACATCTGTACCCTTTGTCCTTCAAGGTAGACAGCAAGATACAAGGAGATGTAATTACAAATGAGCCACACAGTCTACATATGTCAGGATTTTTCACTTGATCTTTAATACACATGGTATCTGGGGAAACTCAAAATCTGGCATGCCAAAGCCTGGGATTGGACTGGATGCAATCTTTCTGCTGTGGGAGAGCTATTTCTACTAGATTCTGCTCTCCACCACTTCTAGGCACTGCCTAGAAACCAGTGAACCAATGCTTGTGTTGGCAAGTGGCTTCACTACTCCAGGTAGACGGATAGTGTGACACCCCACCAGCTATAAAAAAATCTGTCTACCATTCCCTCTTTCCCTAGAATTCCTGCTGGCTCGAAGTACCTATATCCCACTGGATTCAGACTGTATTTATTTGGCTGCACACCCCTGCTCCCTGCAGTGAGTGTACAGCAACTAAGCTGGGCTTTGATGATTTCACTGTGCTTGTTCTGCCCAGCGCACACAAGCTCACAGCCTCAAAGGCTATGTCCATCACAGGATCCATATGTTAGTACATCACACATGTGTTTAGTTTTAAGAGCAATTTAGGCATGTGCTTGACTGATAGAGAAAACACACCTTTTGTTCCCAGGGTATGTATTTTCAGTGTGTCTTAACTGGCCACAGTTTTCGGATCCTGTGTCTGTTCCTGAGATGTAGCAAAGGCAGATGATCCAGTTCTCAGCGTCTTTGCCTAGAGAGACATAAATCACACCATAGGTATTATTTCTTCACATGTTGTGTCATTTGCCAAACAATTAAGTGTGCGCTGCTGAAGGATTTATAAGTGAACCAAGGCTACAGAACATAATGCAACTTCACAGCAAGAGATGACAATGCAATTCTTTAATACTGTAATATTACATTTCATGTAAAACCAGCTGATGCAAAATCAATTCCATATTAAATTGTGTTTTCCCCTTTCAGTCCTTTTAAACTTAGAAAAAAGTGGGAAAGGTACCAACAGCCCATAAATAATCTCTAAATAACATGTTACAGATGGATGACAAATGGCATTCTCACAACCCCATATTTATATTAAAAAAATCTCATGTGTATATTATAGAGACTATCAATTATAACAGCTGAAGGTAGAACAAATGTGATGAATGCACATCTACTTTACTATCCATTACATCTTATCTTTGTGAGAAAATGATATTTTATTCCAAGCTATATATCTTATAAAGTTAATACAAACAAACTATATGCTTTAGCTACATCAAACCCTAAATACTTACATCCAAGACACGCTCAATTACATATAGGTATTATAAATGATACATAAATAATAAATCACTAGTTTTAGGCATTTGTGGAGTTCTATTTATCATACTTTGGCAGATAAATTGATTCATCCTTGCAAAACTGCACTTGTTTCAATAAACATGGTTCTGGGGTGTGATTTTGGACAGTATCTTCATAATCCAGGACAGCTCAACATGAAGGGCAGAGGGTGCTGGTCCCCACAGTATCATGAAAAGCCCGTCTCTGAGGCAAGCACTGGCTCCGGTGGCCACTGCTTGAGAGGACCAAACAAACCACCCTTCCCTTCTGGCAGAGCATGTTGCTCCCCTGGTCTATGGAAAATGCTTGGCTGTTGCTAGCATGGCAATTACACTGCAGGAAAACCTGCTTCCAAATAATTTAGTCTTCATTTACTCAGAAAAAAATCACCATTAAACAAGCTTAAACATGAAGGCTAATGAGATACCGGCATGGGAGTTGCTTTACAGTAATAAAATACTTCACATGTTTCTAAGGACACAATATCATGCACAGGTCCACAGAGAGTCCTTCAGAGCAAGATTTCCTGAGGACCTTGCACCCATACACATAATTTGGTAGCAGGAAAGCTGCAGCTACATCAGCCTGTCTCAACAGGCTAAGAAGGCAGGGTACAAACTAATTGAAAGGGCTTGGCATACCATGGGTAACTGGGGAGAGCAAGCGAGCAGGGAAAAAACCAAGCACCCTTTCTTTCTCTGCTAACTTTACATGCAAAGTTTTTATAATGGTTTTTAAACCTCAAGTTGAAACTACTCCATTATCCAGCTCTACGTGAACTAGATAAGTAGTAGGACCAAGGTGCCTTCCTATATTTATGCAGTGTTTCTCATTTGGTTACTTTTTTAATTAATATATTCATATATAAATAAGATAAATTAGGATATGCCTTACTGTACAACTGGAGAACAGATCAGACTCGTGGTAACACAGAAACTTTTCCTATTCATCAGTATGACACCTAGGAAAGGAACAAAATGCAATACAGAGCTCAAGGTTTCACATCTTGCCTCTGCCGCTAACCCACACAGACAGGGTGAAAGCTGCTCAGTACCTCCATTTGCTCCTCTAAATGACAGTGTGCTTGGCAACACATCAGCTGAGGGGGTTGAGGCTAACTCTTGTAAACCAGTTTTGATTCCTTCCATCATGTCTCTCATTAAGTGTAAATTGCCTCCAGGGAAAGGCAGCTGATTAAACAGTGACATAATGGATTTACAAAACCCCTCGAGTTCTGCTGGGTATGTTCGGGGAAAAATATCTTCAGCCACTGAGGGCAAAGTCCACTGAGAGGAAGAATCACTCCATTTCCTATGCCTCGGGGCCTGACAAACCTTCCCCACCCATCCCAGCAACCTGAAGGGAGATCCCTGCTGCGTGCTGGGAGGGAAGAGAAGGACAGGGACACAGCTATCGGTCCATCCACCCATGGCGCCAACACATCAGCCCACTGCTCCCATGCCAAAGTGTGCAGGCCACAGCCTCCTTGCTTTCCTTGGCAGTGCAGCCTAGCCCAGCCAGCTTCCCCACAGCAAAGCTCTCCAAGGCAAACTGTGCACAGAGAAGTACTGCTTCTCAGCACAGGAAAGATGTAGGAGGCTTTTTCCAGCGTTTAGACCCTGTTTTTAATGTGACTCAGCTCTGCAGAGTCCATAAGGATGACACGGGTTGTGCTTTATTAGCAGTTAGGTTAATGTTTGGAAATAAAAAGACTGATGGTTTTATCTGTTTAATCATTTGGTGCTGCCAAGAGCGACCATAAGCACAGCCCAATGGTGCATGAAGAGAGTACAGCCAGACATTGGTTTCCCACCACTAAAATCCAAACATTAGCATACAAGTAGTGCAGCAGGCTGGCAGGGGCAGGCAGCCAGGATTGCAACTATTGGAGTGACTCAACGATCATAATTTTCTTCATGGAGATTTTCAACC
>JAVHNF010069603.1:10095-20835 GCA_034783455.1 Micropsitta finschii | reverse complement strand
CAAGAAACGCTATTCTTCTTCTGAGTGTCAGAGTAATGTGGAAGGCAGAAAGTCTGAAGCTGCCCATATAACCCTACAACAAGGGGAAGAAAGTGGTCAGTAAAAGACCTGGACAGAGACGCACGGGATAGCATGTGTAACCATGGCCATAAGAAGGATAAAAACCTCAATAGCAGTAGCTCCAGTACTTCAACTATTTTCCAACAATAGAGCAACTTTGATATGAAGCTCCTTAAGATTTTCTCCACCTGCTACTAATTCTGAACACAATCCACTTCATGGACGTCCTGACATCCATGACTTGTGAGAAGCACTGATCGGCTATAAGCGAAGTTTTTCAGAGCATTTTTCCCTTTACTCTGCAGTTCTGCTGTCTGAACTAGTACTCTCCAGATTTCACACTGGGCTGCTGCCTGAAGTATCTAAGAGAGTGCTTAATTCAGAATAAAGGAAGATAAGTCAGGCCTGTATAAAATCTGAGCGTCTGTCACTAACGCCAAGACAGATGGCCAATAGTGGGGCATGCATATGAGATCAGAAAGGCTGTCTGCTGACGATCCATGAGGCCTGCTGTTTTTCAGTACATGGTGAGAGTCTAACCCCCTCTTTAGTACAAATGAGTCCCCATGGAACAAAATCAAGACCATTGTGTTATATGACACGAAATATCCCCACCAGGGTTTTTGTTCTTTAAGTTGTTTTTTGTTCTTTAAATGATTATTAGAGATGTCTAAGCACTGAGTAAATTCACAATGAGGTTCATGACAAAATATGTATTTATATAACCCAAAACACATTTCTTTATAAAACAAGGACATATATGCAATCTAGGAGGCAGAGACAGATGTTCTGCAGTAGGTTGGCCTGAAGATTTTTCTCATGGAAGCAAGGTCTTTTCTCCCCTTAAAATTATGACTGGAATGACTTTTTTCTGTGCTGAATATATTCTCAGAATACATTATGGAAAACTGAAAAAAACCCCAAACACACCACATTCTTTTACCTATAAAAGCCATCCTTCAGACTCCTGAGAAAAATGTCCAAAGCTTAGACTTAGTAGTAATTCTTTAGTTTACAGAATTTACTATTGTCTTGTTGTGCTATTGTCTTGATGAGGAATATGTTGTGTAACACCCCAACTCAAACAAACCTGCCTACCTCAGACACCTTTACAGTGTATGCTTATATATGTGTATACAGTCTATGTTTACAAATATGTTAGGAACATAAGAAATTTTTTTTCTGGATTGTGGCTAGGAGCTATGTGTGTTTCCATTAGCTTTCCTACGAAAGTGTGCATATGGGACTGTTGTTTGTTGAAGATGTACTGAGTGTTTGTGTACAGATAATGTATTTCATAGATAACGGGGATAGGGAAAGGAGAAGGACGCAGTGAAGAACAGGCTGTATCACTTTTTCATTTAAGTAGGAGGAACGATGCATGACTTAGGAGTTTTATGATTCTTTTTTTCTTTGAGACTAAAAACCCACAAATGTTGGCATGCATAAGATACGCTTGAACTGAAACAGAAAACTCAGTATTTAAAAGCATCAGAATATGCCAGGACTATGGACAGACAAGACAGTCTGAACCTGCACCCAGGAACTCCAAAGAGGGAAGGTCTTGGTAACAATGGTGAGGAAAACACATCTTTGTATTTTATTCAGTAGCTTCGCAAGACACGTTTGTGTACACAAAATGAGATAAATGCCTGATTTACACAAAGGTAACAATTGTTTAGATGGGGCAAATAGTTACATGAAAGATCAATGAAATAATTGTCAGTATAGTGTTGTGGCTGAAAACCTGCATGAAGAAAAAGTGTATCTTGACTTTGCATAAAAGAAGGAAATAAAAAAAAAGAGATAAAAAAAAAGCAGAGAAATTAAAAATCATAAGCAGAAGCACAATTCCTCTTCCACAGCAGGCACAATTTGCAGAATTTGTGCTCGCTCTGGAAAGGCTGAACACTCATACATTTCATTGTCTTTTGCAGAGGCTGTGGGAACTCTGCAGCACTAGCTGTAAGATAATGGTTTCAATAACTTTTTTCTTTTAAAGTTTAATTTCAACAAAACTGAGTCAGACTGCAAAGCACGTCAAGAATTTACAGTTGTCAATCTTCTAATGTTCCGTCCTGACATTTAAGAATCAACTCTAGTAAAATAAAGCAAAATGAAAGAAAAAACAATAGCTTTCCAAAACTTGACTTAGAAGCTGCATCGCTATTGACAGTTTTTGCCTCCTTTAAAGATGCTTTTAAAACTAATAGGACACACTGTACAAGCTTACTGTTGAGTCAGACTAGTTACCAGAAACAACCATTTCAATCTATAGTGGTCTTAGCCAGCTGGCAAGACCCTTCAAGACACATGCTGAAATGTCCTTTCACATAGCTCTGTGCTCATTCTCTAGTTGTGCCTTTCTCACAGCATCCTGTTCCCAGTGCAGAACAATCTGGCAGTAACTTTGACTACCACTAGCTGAAGTTTGGCAGAAAAACTGCTTACCTTGGGGTTGAGCTATTGTGAGTCACATCCCTTGTGTTTGCTCATTCCCTACTTAAGCTAAAGAATATTGTCTAGCAAAGACTTACAAGCTTTGATCCAGTGGTACGTTAACCGTTATATTGCAGGAAGAACCAGGGAAGTGCACAAAGCATTTTTATTAACTGATAAACCCCCAATACTTTTTTAAGATAGAAAGAGAGTAAAAAGAAATAATTCAGCACAAAATGATTCTGAAGAAGAATTCCTTTTGCAATTCTTTTTTCGGTGTCTGATTTTAAAACATTTTATCAAGCTTCCACTATATGTGCCAACCACTCTCTTGTCAGGTGTACGATGAACTACAGTATAACTGTGAGATATTTCTTTCCCTCATAACAATCTTGAGCCATAGCCCATGATGAATTATTTGTACCATCACAAGGAAATTCCCCTCTTCTGCACTTAAACCCAGCAAAATTACACACCAATTGTAGCAGAGAAAACATCTGATGTGACAGCTGTATAGCACACGGAGATCCATTGGTCCATTGGTTAATCAGCAGATTTTAATGGTGCTGGGGAATAAGTGGTAGCAGTGTCCTGAATTAGAAATGGCTCTGTGTTCTCACTAATAGGACAAATCTTCTACCTGTAGATGAAGGATTCCTGCTGTTCTAATGCTTCGAATGTTTAAAACTAAAAAAAGAAATAAAAAAGAAGAATGTGGAAAATCTGCCATAATTCAGAACACAAAAAGGAAATCCTGTGGATGAGTCAATTATATGGTTCCTAATGACGGTTCAGCCTGGAGGCCTTGTGTGAGGAGTGGAGGAAATAGGGGAAGATTAACTTGGTTAACCTTCTTCCCTTTCCCTGTGCTAGGCAAGTCCTTTACTTGCTGTATTCCCTCCTCTTTAACCCATGCTGTTATTTCCCACTTTAGTTGGGGACAGCTTGAATTTCTACAAGTCCTGCATAGATTTCATGTGTATTCACATTTTGGTTCTTAGACTAATAAGTAAAACGGTAAAAAGAGTCCAATGCTCATTAGGAAATGGGGCCAATGGGGTCAATGGGTATTAATGGAGTCAATGGGGTCAATGGGGTCAATGGGGGATAATGCGGATCAATGGGGTCAATGGGGATCAATGTAGTCAATGGGGTGAATGGGGATCAATGTGGTCAATGGGGTCAATGGGGTCCATGGGGGTCAATGGGGTCAATGGGGTCAATGGGGATCAATGGGGATCAATGGGGATCAATGGAGTCACTGGGGTCAGTGGGAATCAATGTGGTCAATGGGGTCAATGGGGATCAATGTGGTCAATGGGGTCAATGGGGTCAATGGGGGTCAATGGGGTCAATGGGGTCAATGGGGATCAATGGCGATCAATGGGGTGAATGGGGTCAATGGGGATCAATGGGGATCAAAGGCGTCAATGGGGTCAATGGGGATCATTGGGGATCAATTGGGTGAATGGGGTTAATGGGGATTAATGGGGATCAAAGGGGTCAATGGGGATAAAAGGGGTGAATGGGGTCAATGGGGTCAATGGGGTCAATGGGGATCAATAGGTATCAATGAGGTCAATGGGGATCAATGGGGTCAATTGGGTCAATGGGGATCAATGGGGTCGATGGGGTCAATGGAGTCAATGGGGTTATTGGGGATCAATGGGGATCAATGGGGATCAATGGGGCCAATGGAGTCAATGGGGTCAATGGGGATTAATGGAGTCAATGGGGTCAATGGGGTCAATGGGGGATAATGGGGTTCAATGGGGTCAATGGGGATCAATTTAGTCAATGGGGTCAATGGGGATCAATGGGGTCAACGGGGTCAATGGGGTCAATTTTGGTAAATGGGGACAATGGTGTCAATGGGGTCAATGGGGATCAATGGCGTCAATGTGGTCAATGGGGATCAATGGGGTCAATGGGGCCAATGTGGTCAATGGGGTCAATGGGGATCAATGGTGATCAATGGGGTCAATGGGGTCAATGGGGATCAATGGGGTCAATGGGGACAATGGGGATCAATGGTGTCAATGGGTTCAATGGGTATCAATGCGTCAATGGGGTCAGTGGGGTCAATGGGGTTTAATGGGGTCAATGGGGGTCAATGGGGTCAATGGGGATCAATGGGGTAATGGGGTCAATGGGGTCCATGGGGATCAATGGTGTCAATGGGGTTCAATTTAGTCAATTGGGTGAATGGGGATCAAAGGGGTCAATGGGGTCAATGGGATCAATGGGGTCACTGGAGATCAATGGGGATCAATGAGGTCAATGGGGATCAATGGGGTCAATGGGGTAAATGGGAATGAATGGGGTCAATGGGGTCAATGGCGTCAATGGGGATCAATGGGGATCAATGGGGATCAATGGGGTCAATGGGGTCAATGGTGTCAAGGGGGATTAATGTGGTCAATGGGGTCAATGGGGTCAATGGGGTCAATGGAAACACCTTTCCATGGCAGGTATATGCTGGCATGGTGGTGAGGCTGCTTTAAGGCCATTCTTTGAGAGTTTTGCTCCTCGCCTGAAGCAACTACTGCATACAGTCCATTGCTCCTGTATGTGATCCAAGTCCTCCTTATGACAACATGTCAGGGGCGCCAGTCAGGGCCTGTGGGCTTGAGCTCCAGCACTTTCAACACTTGCAGTCCTGGTTTCAATGCTTGGAAATGCTGGTCAAGAGGGCATGCAAAGGCTTTTGTCAAGGATGGCCCTTTAACAGCCCAAAGGAAAGAGAACACTGACTGCTGGGAGCAGGGAAGCAGAATTTCAAAGGGCAGCTCTTTGGGTATGTCTAAATCAGTGCTGCTGCACTCTGTCACCAGGCCTGGCCTTCAGGGGACCAATATGACTTGTATTGGTCCTGGGAGGACCAGCGATGAGGTGAGTGTGAGGTCTCCCCTCACAGCTGGGGTGGGCAGGGTCCAGGAGCCCGGCGCAGGGAGCCCTGCGGAATGTTACCTGCGTCAGGAAGGACGTCAGCTCCAATACCGCTGATAGGAGCAGGGATAGTTCTGCGTGGAGGAGTGTGCAGGGGCAGATCTGGAAGAATATACAGACTCAGCAGGCTTCCTCCTCCCGGCCCTCCATCTGGGACCCTGCACTGGGCCTGTCTCAGGATCAGGGAGCTGGCTTAAGCAGAAGTCATAGAAACATGGTGGAAAAGGAGAGGAGGGAACAGTGTAGGGATGTTGCCTTCCAGAGTGGTGGGAGAGCGGGTAAGCTGCTTGGAGATAAGTCTACATGAAGGCAAAGCCCTTCCAAGTAGCTGGGAGTGCTGGTTGTATAGTTGAGGACCTCACCTACCTTTGCAGCTTATTTGGGGCTTCCGAAAGAGTTGCATCTTTCTTAAACCAATGCAGGAGGGGGACAGTATTTGTTGCACTCAGTGTGAATGGTGCCAGTGACAGAAAAAAATCCATACTTAAGCATGGACTCAATCACATTTTAAATGCCCCCAAGGTCTTGGCTTATGTGGACAAGACATGCAGTTAGACTTCTCTTCTAGCAGCTAAGTGATCTTTACCGGACCCTTGGGCAATCTCTTATAGGTGTTGTTTTAAATATGCAAACACAAACGATCCCTATTGCATGCCACCTGAGGTCACCGAAATTGCAGTATGGGTCTTTGTGTGCTGTGTCCCCTCAGGGAAAATGGCCAGCTTGAGACTGCACACTGTGAGAAGTGCCATCTTTCTGGCTCCAGCAAAGAGGAACAAGCCTGATGTTCATGCCTGCCTTTGGTCTCGGTATAGCTGCCTCTATTTTGTAGGCAAATAGAGCCATGCACGCCTCCGAGTGCTTTCTAATGAGGCCGGTTCCTCCAGGGGTGAAAGGAGACTGGGTGCCTTCCAAGCCAAGTTGCTAATGGGAGTAAGCATATGGTGTATGCGTGTAAATTATAACCCAGCTACGTGCTAACATGCCAGCACCTTCCTGGCCCTGTTTTCTGGAGTCTCCCTGCTGCCCCAGGGTTGAAGAGCTGCATTCATCCTGTAGGCCACCCAGCTTTCCAACAGAGAAACACTGAATTTTTAAGTGATGGATTTAAAGCTATCGGAGGGAAGTGGGATTAGCCAGGGTGAAAGACCTTTCAACTACTTATCTGTGCCTGCCCACAGTGCTGTGAATCACTGGCACTCCCCAAGCACTTCCCTCCATGCACCATCCAGGGAGCCCTATCCTGCCCCACAGGGACCTCTCTGCTGCTCTCCCTGCACTGGCCCTGGCCACCACTTCCCAGCCGCCAACCATGGCTGGCCAGGAGCGCACCGCAGCACACCCAGTTTTGCCTCCTCACCGCACACTGGTGCTGGAGGATGTCCTCCCTCAGACTAGATCACCCTCCCATGCCTGCAAGCCCTATAGCTGGAGGCTTTCATTGCTGCCCTGGCTGTTATTGTGCTGGAATAACCAAAGGGGTGCAGGAGCCCAGCACACAGGGGACACGTTTCCCTCCCAAAGATTCCTCTGGCCCCTCAGCTGTACCCCCAAGTGGCTCCAGACCCCGCTGGTAGCAGGCACCCCTACCAAGGATGTCTGCCTTTCCCTGCTCTTCTGTGCCTGGACTCTGTCCTTGCAACTCTCCGTCCTGCGCTCCATGCTGTCCCAATTCCTTGGCCTTTTGCAGAGTCCAGTGAGGTGGCAGCTCTGCTGGGTGATGCCACGAGTTTTGGAGCCTGAGCTGAGTCAAGTCTCCAGCAGGAGAGAGGCTCTGCTAAACCTCCTCTCCCATCAGTGTTGCTGGGGGGAGCAGAAGCTTGTTGGGAAAGTGATGGTGTTGCTTGGGTGCTGAGGGAAAGGCAAAAGGGAAAACTCCCGACTTACTTATTTTTCATTAAGCCCCAAAGCTGTTTCTTGTGTGACAAAGGGGTGAGGGGACAGGGAAGCAACAGCCTGCCCCCGTTAAGGCACTGGGACTGGCAAGCAGCAGGCTGTGATGGCAGAGAGAGGAGCCACACAGTTGGGCCACAGGGTCTGGAGGCCCCCAGGGGAGCAAGGCCTGCCCCGGTGGGGCCCTTATCTCCACCAGTGGTAGCGCCTGCCCTGACCACATCCCTCCTGCACTGCCCACCACGCCGAGCAGCACTGATAAGGGTCTGGAGGAGAGCAGGGCCTGATTTATGTCTGTCCTCCAGCCCTCCAATGCGTCCTGCCACCATGGCTCCTGCTGGCCCCACCAGCCCCATGTCTCCTTTTCCTGGGAGAGGGTGTTTGCATTGTGGGGGGTGCCTGTGCCCTCGACAAGGGTCACATTGCTTTCTAATTTCTTGCTGGAAACGCATCTGGAAAGTTCAGTCAATTACTGGCTGGAAGACTCCCCCGCAAGGCCGTGGTATTTATGAGCTCCCCCAGTCCGGGGGGTGCCGACCGCAATTAGAGGAGATGAGGGAGTGAAAGTTGCCTGCGGTGAACTCCAGGGACCAACCCTCCAGCCTCTGCCAGAGGGGCAGCAGCTCTCCGGGGCCAGCCGGGAAAGGGCGGCTGAGCTGAGGGCTGGAGGGGAAAAGGCAGTAACAGAGGATTGAAGATGGAGCAGGATGGGAGCAGCATGCGGGATAGGAGGGGTATGAGTGGGACAGGCGTGGACAGGAGACGGTGTGGACAAACGTGCTGGTCACACCGTGATGAAGGTTTGGGGTGCGTGAGGAGGATGGTGCACCCATATCCTGACCTTGTTTGTTGTGCCTGAGACCCCGGTGTGTAATCTGATAGAGCAGATGCTGGGACTGAAGATTTGTGTCTATGCACAGTCCTCTTGGGCCCCATGGAGGGGCTTCAAAGCATGCTTCAATGTCATATACATCCTTTAAATGCTGTGTGCTGATGAGGCAGCATTAAGGGGTCATCAGCCTGGTTCATTCTCAACAATTTTTTGCACGCATAACCGCATTAATTAAGGAAAGGAAAAGTCATCCTGTCCCTTCCATTGATACTACCATGCTGGCAAGAGTCTTAAGACAATGTGCTGCTCTGCTGGCAGCAAATTCATCTGGGATAAGCCACTGACAGACATTTAGCCAGTGGAAGCTGAAACTCCATTGGGAGGGTTTGCTATAGGGGCTAACCAGTTTTCCATGTGAAGAAGGCCTCGCTGGCAAT
The DNA here is from genome assembly GCA_034783455.1 of Micropsitta finschii. NCBI lineage: Eukaryota > Metazoa > Chordata > Aves > Psittaciformes > Psittacidae > Micropsitta > Micropsitta finschii. The sequence goes on along the minus strand of JAVHNF010069603.1, from coordinate 12,225 downwards.
GAGAACAAGGTGCCCTATGTGGTCCAAGTGGATAAGTTTGGGGTCAGCAATCTGCGTAAAGTGGTAGAAGAGGAACAATTGCTGGGCCACTTCATTTGTCCCCGTGCCCCCACAGGTCCTGTCTCCTTTGTGATCTTCTTCGTGAAGTGGCTGCCACCAAGACAATATCAGTGTTGCTTGCTAGCATTGCCTCATGTCTTGTGCGCTGCGTTAGCTACCAGGGCGGTTGTGCTGCTTGAAGACACGCACCCATCCATGGAGCTGGCAGGCTTGTCCTCACCAGCATGTCAGTGTGAGAGCAGGTACATGCGTACAGTAATTGAAGAGATCAAGGCTGAGTGCGCCCAACAGACCGACAAAGCCAATTACCCCTCAGGAATTTCTGCTCCTCAGGCTCGGATGGTGATTACAAAACCTTTGCCATTAAAAATTAGCCAAGGGAGAAAGTCGTTGCCAGAGTCCAGCAGGAATTTCCCATGCCCATCTGATACACAGAGCGACCACAAAAACGTGTAGCTGCCAAACCATGGACATCACCTTTTCACAGGCCTGACATTCACCTGTGCTTTAGGAGGTGGGCAGCGTGACCTATAGATGCACGTATATCCCCAGGAACAGAACATGCTTCCACATATGCTGGCACACGGAGCAAATAAACTGCAAAGCTGCAGCAATAGGAGGTTGTGAAACCCACAGTGATTGTGCTGACAGCTCCCATTTCTTGCTGCGTGTTCTGGGCTCAGCTTCGGCATCTCGGGGTGGAGGTGGAGGAGGGATGAGTATCTGCGATGTGCACAGGGAGAGAGGGTCTTGCTGCTGAGATCCTGTGTCCTGAGGACTGAAAGGAAAGCTATGTCCTGCCCCACCTTGTGCAGGATGTGTGATGTAAAGGGAACGAGAGTGGGAAGGCCACAGCTGGATCAGAACGACCAGCCTGGCCGTCCTGTTTCTATTCAGGAGTCACCCTGCCGCCTTGGCCTCCCTGCTTAGGGTGGGTTGTTCACTGCAAAGTTAATAAGATTATAACTCCAGTGTTGCTGGTAACTTGTGTCTTATCCACACCCACATCCCTATAAATCAGAGATGCTTTTTGACTCGAGCTTGCTGGTCAGCCAAGGAGATGGGCTCGAGTACAACCCCACGGCTGCTGACATAACTGCTCTGCAATGTGGGTGCAGGCTAGCCCCTCTCCCATGCTGCTAAGTCCTCCAGAGGCTTCCTAAATCCCTCCTATGCCCCGGGTCAGACAGACGCCTCTCCTCCCAGTTCCCTGGGAAAGGGTCTGCAGAGCTATGCCGTTTCCTGCACAGCACTTGGGCTGTGGGATAAGCCCCCAAAAGCACAGAGAGGAGCCAGTGAAGCACAGCTGCTTTTCTGCAAGGTCAGCTAGCTGGAGAAGAGGACTGGACTGCAAACTGCGCCGGTTAACTCCAACATGAACACTTGCTCGTGTAAGTCCTGCTCATCCTGAAGGCTGTCTCTTGCAGTAGAACTGCTGGAAGTCTCACAATATGCTGCCAGTCCTGCTGTTTTTCATTTCTCCTCACTGTAGTGGTGGAGCTGGGAAACTTTTCTATAACAGTCAATTTTTTGGTGGCGGTGAGAATTCGCTCCTATACAAAGGAAGTAACACTATGTTGGAGTCCACTGGGATCTCACTGCCCAAACCATTCCCCATGTATTTGAAGGGAGCTAAACCATCAGATTAGGCTGGTGTTAACCCTTGGCACTATGTGACTGTCACTCCAGTATATGTCTCCTCCCCCTTTTATTGTCTTTATACTGCCTGATTTCAGTTTTTGTAACATATTGCCACTTAGAAACCCCTTAGCAATGGCTCTGTGAAAGCTTCCTGGGTATTCACTACCCCTTGTAACCTTGCAACCACAGGTCACCCCCACCACTGTGGCACGCTGCTGTTGCTGTTTCCTGATCTGGGAATAAGGAGGAAGGAGGGATGTGATCAAGTCACTGGCCTTTGATTCTCCTGTCTGGGGGAATTAGTGAGAATGATGAAGCTTTTAGGAAGTTTCACACCTCTTTCAGACCTTTTAAGCCTCCCTAAAAGTCACTCCCCCAAACTGAATTTGCTTGTACAACTCTGGCCCTAGTCCTGCAAGGGGCAGTTTG
>JAVHNF010069587.1:32281-42999 GCA_034783455.1 Micropsitta finschii | reverse complement strand
CAATAGTACATTATGCACAGTATACAACATCGGTACTCATGTTTTCCACTGTCTTTTGTATTCATCGCACCTTTTTCTCATTGATATCAAAGTAAAAATGCATATGCTGATACTTCAGTGAAAGATTTGTAGCAATAATACTCTAATTTGTATTACCAAGACATCTCCTAAGCATAAACAAAGACTTGACTTTTTAAATGGATCCTTTACACAGAGAGTGCTTTATGCTCAATAAAATCAGGCATGACCAAGAAGCACGTTTTGAGCACCTCTCATTTTCTATATATTAAAGAGGAAGCAAATATTTTCACAATGTTGAAGTAATGGGAAGACCAGGGTCAAAGTTTTACCCAAAATGTTTTTCCAAAGGAAGTGGAAACCAGACATAAAAATGTTCTCTGCTCTCAACAGTAAAGAGAGAAGAAAGAGCAAAGAAAAGAGGATGAGGTTAAAAATGACATCTGTATGGTTCCCAAACTAAATTCTTGTTTTACATTAGGTTTCACTTAGGATTACAAAGTAGAAGCTGGGAACAAAAGGATCTTGGCTAATGGGAAAAGTATCTAGAAACGGTTAGAATGGAATTTTCTATCTTAGGTGGAAGAAGAATTCGAAGAGCTCAATGTGCTCAAGGAGGGTGAACTAGATGACCTTCATCCCAGAGTACTGAAAGGACTGACACATGAAATTATAAGCCCTAAGAAAGGGATAAGAATAAAAATCTATCAAGTCAGACTAATACTGTCTGACTGAAGAAGAGCAAACACAACACCTGTACTTAAAACAGCCAAAAAATGCCCTGGTCTAGTACAGACCAGTGGTAGCCTGACCTCAGTAGGTTTGTAGTGCACTTTAAGGGAAGCAAATGCCACATCTCAAGGTGTATAAATGTTATATATTGGGGGTTTTCATTGTTTTTTGGTTTGGTTGTTGTTTTGTTTTTTTTTTTTTTTCCTCTGGAGCATTCCCTTGGGTTGTGTACATGTACAAGCAATGAAAGTTCTTCTTTGCTTGAAGTAAGCAGGCAGCTGAGATCCAGGTAAAGGCTTCTGGACTGAACATCCTCCTTAGATCCTTCTGGGTATACTCCTTCCCCATTCCCTATTCCTGACTTTCCTATGCTCTGAGCCCTCCTTGCCATACTCAGGACCTTATCTTCTACTTAGGACCTTATCCTCTCCTCTCCACTCTGTCTCACTTTTGCTTAGAGAAGCAGCAGATACCATATGTTCACATATATTCACTGACATGTTAGTTGATGGGATTTGGTGACCTGGGCACCTATCTTTTGAGTACAATAATTTTAAAGGTTGATGGTTATCTGATATATGGGTTATACCTATGAAAAAAGAAAAAAAAAATATGTATGAAGTTTAAAAACTTTTGAAAATGGAACTTTAGATTTACTTTGTCAAAAATAGGTCATGCCTTCTTTTTTTATTAAGAATTATTTCTATACAAAATAGACATGGTAGACGAAAGGTTTTACAAAAGCTTTTGATGTGGCAGAGCATAAGAAACTGTTAGTTTATTAGGATAAATTGAAAAACAGGCCAAAACCTGAAAGATGGATAAATAACTGGATAGATTAAAAATGAAACTGTGTTATTCAAAAAGCTTTTGGGCTGGCTGCAAGTTATAGACAGAATCCCTTCAGAATTAGCTTTCCAAATGACTGCATTTATTTTCCTTTAATTATTGAAAAGTCTTAACTGTCATTTGTGTCCTTCAGAGGACATCTATCTTATTCCTGAGGTTTCTGCTAAACTATCACCCAGATCTATTCTATCTAATCTCTCTGGCACCTCTTCTAACATAATCTATAAGTGGTGCATAGCAAACAACCTAAACTCACCTCCTAATTTGCCTCCTCATAGCATCAATATTCCAAACTCCAAGATAAGTGTGATAGGGATTTATGCTTTTATGTTGAGAGGTGGGCTCCTGGATGGTCTGGAAACTTTAATTCCAAAAGGACTGAGCTCAGCTATGCTTACGGCATTTTTGGTGGGGATGATGGGTTTTAGATGGCTGCACAAAGGAGATGATCAGCATCAGTGTCTGAGTGAAATGCATGCATCTCAGAGGGCAAAAGAGTTTTGCACATGTACAAAACAAGTAACATTCGGGGTTAAGGGTTTCTGTGGTCTCTAGTTGACTGCTGAATTCAGATGTGAAGCTGGTGTTTGGAATTTGACAGACATGTGAGAGAGCAGAATTTAGTGGGAGAGCAGAAGAGTAGTAGAAATTAGCAGCCTAAAATCTCTTGTACTGCTAACATAAGGAGATGATGCCAATGCGTGATGACCACTGTATTAAAGCACTGCTCGGCTTTGCAGTTAGCTTGTATTCCATCTTCAGTTTGTTGGGCTGTGCATGACCCTTCCCTGGTACTCGGCAATCTCCCTGTCCTGTGAGGTAGAGGCTCAGAGATGAGTGCTGACACCTCTGCCAGGCAAAGATTTGTTCCTGGCAGGAGAATCCCCCGTCTTTCTCTCTGCAATGGCTGAAGGCTCCTTTACACAGACAAGTTCAGAGTGCTCCAAGCAAGGGGAAGGGTTTCCATGAGCATTTTTACAGATAGTTGTTTCAATTATGCATTTACATATTTAATAATTCCACGTGATACCTTATCTAAAGCTGACTGCAAGATTTACCCAGGGGCCGGCAAGAGCATGAAAGGGGGCAGGAGGGAGTAGAGAGGAAGTTTTGCTTAGCACAGGGAGCAGTACAGAAAGGACTGGCTGCATGACTCCTGCATGTCATTGTCAGGTAAACTCAAAGAAATGGCCAGAGGTTTATGTCTACCACTGTTTCCAAGTCACTAAGAGACATCCTGGCTATCCCCAAATACCTCACCATTTAAAATCAGCAGTTTCCCTCCTCCATCCCTTTCCCTAATATGTATAAAATATTCTCAACAGTAGAAATCATAGGCACATTTTTCAGTAATAGCAGCAAAAAATCCTTTCACCCATTTCCTATAAAGAAAATACCAAAACTCCTAACATACAATTGGGAGCTTATAAAGGAGGCTATTAGCACGACAAATTTGGGGTATTTCAGAGAAGTACATTGGTATGTCTGTTGCTTGATTTGTGGCACATGTACAGTTGCAGTTCAAGTTTCCCTGGAGCTGGAAGAGAGGTCTCAGCAAAATGGTGCAATAAATTTTACAGGGGATGCTAATATGCAGAAGGGGTTGGTTTAAAAACAACAAGCCATCACTTGTAATCAATGCTTGACACGTGTCCCGTTTTCTGAAATTAAAGTGAGGTTGGTTATGCCTGAAACAATCCAGGCATATTTATTTGCATCCACGCATTTGAAAATCCAAGTTTACATTTTTAAAGCTAAATAAAGTTGCCTTGTGACACTTATATTGTATCTATTACATATTTCACTTCAAAACCTCATCTCTCCTAAAGCCTCTTCAGTGTGCTTGAAGTAGCACAGCAAAAGAAAAGGAATTTTCAGTTTAACTAGAGCACTGACATTCTGTCACACAATTCAATCTTGTCTATTTACCGGCTCTTAAAAACCAGAAGACACTAAACAACAACAACAACAACAACAACAAAAAAGGGGGGTGTGGGGGGGTGGAAAGCAAGCTGAATGCATCCAGCCGGCAGTGCCATAGGTGTCTGAATGCATCTGTAGCTTCCCTCTCACTCATCAGTGTAATTGTTGTCATGTTATTCCATTTTTTGATTAGGCTGGTCCGCCAAGCTCCCAGCTTTTCCTGGCCAAACGTTCTTCTGCTGGTTGTCATGGTGACTGCATTGTTCCCGGGGAGAAAGGCTCTGTTGTCTGGCATTGTTCTGTTGTGCTTTAGGTAATGCACGAGGCATCACAAGTGAAGTGGATGGACCTTTTTTGCTCGGCATCATTGCCGAGTATTGAAAATCTCACATAAAAAAGGAGCAAATAGGCCCTGACCAAAGAAATAACCAAGTTTTTTTTTTTTTTTCTCTTTTTTTTGAAGAAAGCACACATTATTATAAAGAGGTAAACCAGCCCTGGCGATTAACTGAATAATCTAAGGAAATGCTATAGAAATTATATTTATTACAAGAACAATTGCCGTGATTTGAATGTTACTATACAATGCTAACCATTTGGCAATTTAGCTTGAATATAATTTTTAAATATTCACTGATTTCTCTCCAGCTTGCAATGCCATTTAACCCCAGATTCTATTTAGCTCTAACACTACACTTTAGGAGGTGAATGTAATCATGTGGTTTTTAAAATTTAATCTATGACTGTCTGCCTTTTTAGGCAAGCTACCACAGGTAGTTTAGTACTTTTTATATCACTGTCAGTGTGTGCAATCACTGATATTCCTTATTTTGTTTTTCTCCAAGAAATGAGGCTTTACTCCAATATTAACTAGGATTTCTGGAAAAATATTAAAATATCAGGTTCTATTCACAGGTTTGACTTTGACATTCAGACAATTTCTTTAAGAAACAGCTCAGGAAAATTTAGGAAGAAGCCCTGAGAAAGTTCTTCAAAGAGCTTTAGCTTATTTAAATGGATTGCCAGACAAGATATTGGCTTTAAACTGTGATTAATTGATAATTTTTCAACAGTAATTTACACATTAAAGACTGAAGGTAAGCCTAATGTAAATCCCAACTGCCTTAAAACAGTATATGGTTTGAGAGCCTGATTTTCAGCTTGTATTCAAGTTCATATGCTGTTCCCATTAAAGGAAACCAGCAGGGTACCAGTGCTTCAATCCTGTCATTCCAGGGCGAAAAAACACCTTTCAGCAGAACCTGTCACTGGATGTCACCAAAGTTCCATGGATTTGCCAGCAATACAGCACTAATTTATCAATAAAACTCAAGAGTCTTAAAGAAAGCAAGCAAAAAAGAGTACTGCAGGTAACCCAGCTTACCTGTAAAGCTGGTAGGGCCAGAACCTGCACTCAAACAGCCAGGGACATGCTCACTGTTGTTACTGAAGCCACTGAGGTTTACATGCAGTAGCTTTCAGCTGCCCAGTATCCCACACACGTGGAGTGAGGAGAGATTTCAACTGCTGGCACAGGCAGTTAAAAAACTACACAGAGTGGCTTAAATTGAGTTGTAATACCTGCTGACACAAAATTTCACCCTTCACATTTGTAAAATGAGAATCAACTTTTCCCTCTCCCCCCTAAAAAAAGTGGGATTTTATTTTTTTTTGATCCAGACTCTTTGTTGAGCCCAGCAGGGCTGGGTGCATCCCACACCATGTGTGCCTCCTGTATGGGGGACTGCTGGTGGCACACACTTGGCACCCTAGAGAAGATTTTGCCTCTTTGGTACTCAGCTTGTCCATGTAACATATTGGAAATCTAAAAAGAAATTGTAGGAGATGCTGATTTCCTTGCAAAGGAACTAATGCAAACATGTAATCCAAGCAGTAGCTCTTTGACTAATGCTAAAATAATTTAGGTGAAGATGGAAAAAATAAAAATTTGCCATGAGTATGAAACTTTAAAATAACTATTATGCGTAACAGAAAAATAGTTTGTCCTTTGGAGAAAAAAAAGTTTGTTCTATCATGTGGCTCATATACTTTTAAAGCTGAAGAGTGGGGACTTCAAAATAACAAAATTATTTGGACATCTGTGCTACAATGACTTCCTATAGGCAGTACATCCCCAAATACCTTGTAATTTCTCAGAAATTTTTGATTTCTCAGAAGTTACTTTTAAAAGGTAGATAAATCAATAGCCTTCATGCAATTTGCCAAGGAACACTGAGGTACATCTTTCTTTGAGTTCACCTTGGACTCCAGCTGGCCCTGCATTTCACAAGGGCTCGCAAGAGCAGGGGCTGGCTGCAGCAGCAATCCTGCCTTTCTGCACTCCTCTCCTGCGAGGTGCTCCAGACATGTGCCTGGCACCTCTGGCAAAGAACATCCACACAAGCACCTCTGAGAATGGGTAGGAAATCAGGATTTATCACGCTTGCATACATGCACAAAGATTATTTACTCATATGCACAGGCAGGTTTGCACACAGCTTTGCATTCTATAATGCCAGCCTCATCTACGGCAGAGGTATAATTCCTGCTAAATTCCTAATTCTCTTTTAATTCTATGAAATTACTATATAGCCCTGTTCATTTTACCCTTATTAAATTCAGGAGAGCTTTTCCATAAGGGATAGCTTCAGAAACATTAAAATAGGACAATTGCTGTTTTTTGGAGAGCTCTATTGCAAGTGTATTGCCTTCTCAGCTGGAAAGGATGATTACTGATGTCTGAAAAAGGTACTTACAGCTTAGTACACAGTAAACATGTATTTTGTTTTTCTTTTGCTCTGTTAAACAATATAATACATAGCAAAAATCTACAGAAATAGCAATCAAAACAGACACACTTTAAGAAGAATCCCAATGCTTCTTAATTTGTACTTCATTCCTCCCGTCAGCATTTCCACCCGCATTCATCACTGAATATTCATTCCTGCTTCTGCCTTTGGGATGAGTGTGGCATCAGCCCGAGAGAGTCACACAGGTATTCGGGTGAAGAGAGTGAAAAGACTTTCCTCCCTCATTCCTGCTGCCAGGAAGGAGGATCCCCAGCCCCTCTCTGGTTTGGGAGAGTTGAGCTCCCAACCAGCCCCCTTTCCCCTGCCTGATGCGCTGAGAGCTCCCCCTCCTGTTACAGTCAACCTTAACCGCAGCCTACAGACTAATATTATTACCTCATTTTAATTGATTCCTCTCCTCAATTCAAAAAAGCACATCTGGTGCTTTTCAGAGTTAGACAAAGCTTCTTTCCTCCCATCCTCTCTTGAACATCAATTAATAACTTGGTAACAAAAAGAAAATAAGAGTTTGTTCTGCGTACCTAACAGTGACAAGTGACAGAAAAAGAGAGAAAAGGGACTTGCTCCAGGTGGGGATCAAGGAAAATGGGAACTGCCAAATCTTCTGTGTTTCTGCTCCTCAGCAGTTACCAGGTCAAGCCATAGTGACACTGCTACTGCGGCTCTGCAGTTGCCAGACCAGGATTGTCTCACACCTCTTTGCCTTGAAGCGCACAAAAGGTGATGTGTAACTCTTTACACCTTCCAGGTAGGTGGTGAGCAGTTGGCTTCCATGCAATTTCTGAAGCCTGAAAGGTGATTTCAGACCTTACTGCCCATATTTCAACTCTCAAATACACAGGTCAACATCAGAATTTCTAAATCTCTCCTAATACAGGCAGAAAACACACAGCATCCTGAGCCCGTAGTCCTGAGCCCGTAGTCCTACATGGCTCGTGCTCCCTGCAAACATAACGCAGAGACCAGTGGGGCTGAAGACAATGAGGATGAAGACCCCTTGCCAGTTCTCCAGGGCAGGAGGAGCTCTCTTTGAGTAGAGAGATGAAAATAAAGTTCAAAGGAGTCTTTATAATGGGAAAAAAAAAAAATGGTGTTTTGGGATACAAAAGGACAAGTTCGTTACAACCATTTGTTCAATGTTAAGAGATGCAGGAGTAAACTCTGGCTCTCTGGGTGTGAACTGGTCCAGGGGCTCCCATATATGGGGTCCAGGGTCTCCCATAGGGCCAGATCTGCAGGCCAAGGGGACAGCAAGCCCAAACGACCGGACAAAGCTGAGCCCAGGATGTGTTCAGCTGTCAGGACAGGTTCTCTGGCTTGGGCCATGCACTGAGTGGGAAGTCACTGGTGCTTTGCAGGCCTGCTCACCTCACCCACTCCTCCGGGCACACATTCAAACAAGGTTCAACATTCACCATTGAATTCTGTGTGTGAGTGGTTCCTGCTTTCCAACCTGATCTCAAGAAAGTTCCTGATACCAGAAAAAAACCCATGACATTTTTCAGGATGATAAACATCCATGATAAGTAAGGAGGAATGTCACTGAAGACCACTGAGTCAAAACCAGATATGAGATAAAAATTAAAGAAATAATGTATTAATTTAAAGAAAGGAAACTGATGCCATATCGTTCTGTTGCTCTCTACAAGCAACTCCAGGACCTCAGTTCGTCAGTTCTCCAATAAGAACTGAAGTCTTTGAAGTTACTGTCCAAACTACCTTTTTTGTTTTAAACTTGACATTATTGCAAACTCAATAGCTCAGATTCCTGACTTGCTTGGGAGCTTGGCTTTCCCGTAGAATTTCTGTCTGATGATGCCTTTGTCCAACTTTGTCGCAGCTACTTTCTTCCCTTCTGTCTCCATTTTATTTCTTCCGGTTTCCCCCTGCTCCCTCTGTAAACAAGTTTAGAGTGTGGATCACTCTCATGTGATTTCATGTACAATTCCAAACTAAAGTTCTTGGGAACCTTTTTTGTTTAATGCTCAAATACCTTGTATCTGTTCTTGATTGTGCTATGTGTATGAAGAGCTATATGTTTTGGCTATCAAAACAGACATAAAACTGAGATGAAAAATGTATTTATGCACATTTTTTATCAAACACAAACATTTATTTAACATCAGATGGGAAAACATCTTCTCAAAAGCCTGAACTTTACTAGACATGAGGTGAATTTCATGACAACTAAACCAGATCTAAAAAAAAAATGAGGGAAAAAATAGCCAGCTGGCTGCTGATAAACATGGATTTTAAAAATGCAAAAATTAATCCAACTGTCCCCAAACAAGAGATTCAGCAAATTAGGAGTATGCTCACTCTTAAAATTCACTTTAAAATTGCTATTTTATTTTTATTTTAGAACTGTCACACAGAACAATATAGGGAAGGGAGCTGTGTTAGCTAATCTGCTGTAATCCTTTCAACTCTTTGAAAGAATAACAAGCGATTGATAAGCAGGGTCAGGCTGGGTCAGGATTTTCATAGGAGACATCTAAGGAATGCCTAGGTGCTTCAGGAAGGGGATGTGGGTGATTTAGCAAGCTAGTTAAATCAGCAAGCTCACTCTCCCCTGCACTTGAGTAAGCATAAGCAGCAAATGGAGCTGACCATGTGCTGCAGAAGGGGTAACCTTTTGGGGGAGGTAGCCATAATAACAGAAATACACATTGAGGCATTATTTTACCCCTTTGTCAGGCAATGGCTTTAACTAACACCAGCTCAGGTAAGTACATTTTACTTTGCTGACTGATGGATAAACCATTTCCTGCATCCAGTCCTAAAATTTACAGGGTGTTGTCAGTTGATGTTAAGCCACACCATAAACTATGTTGTCAGCCCATTGTCTCAAGTCACTTCTCTCCTAAGCACTTTGGATAGATTAAAAATATATTTCTGCAAAGTAGTTATAAACTGCAGGAATACCAGCTGCACCCACTACAGCTATCACCAGCAGCAATTCTAGTGTTGGTTTTAACAGCGGCTTATATATATAATCACCAAAAATGGATGATACTCAATATCGGTAAATATTTTTAATTAATCCACCACGAAGTTCTCATCAGAACCAGAAAAATAAACGACATACAATGATTTGAGGAGTACGTACCTTGCACTTTTGAAATATTATACAGGCTGTGCTGGCAAAAACAACTGCCCTCCAAGAAAATATGTCATTGAAAAGTCAGTATCTGTGGGTTATTGAAAGAAATGTAGCAGCTCCAATGAAAGGAGTAAACCCCTCTCTCTCAGACCTTATTTCATGCTTTTTTGTTTCTACTGAGCATGTTTTAAGAACTAATCAGCCTTATAAAAGGTACCACTGTTAATCTACTGTTTGTCTTCGTCTTCACTGCAGCTGCTTAGTAGATAGAGAGCAAACAAAACCAGAATTAAGGTCATTCCATTTAAATCCTTCAGAGTGGAAGACAAGGACTAAATTATTGCTGAGAATTACATGAAGAGAAAGCCCAGGATAAGATAACTATTGTTTATTATTTGCCAGACCCATAGTGGCACTGCATTTATATATTTGTGAAGGGATTAAATTAACATTTTCTGAGAATAATTGGTAGCATGGGGACATTCTCTGATACACTGTCCACACAACTTAAAAGTAATGCTCGTGTGCAGTACATATGCAGTACATATGGCTAGTGAGAAATAACCCAAAACTACCAGCTACCGATCAGTTGTCATGCATGAAATGTAATGACATCTTTTTTACAGAAATAAAATATATAGGACATTGTTACATTTCATCATACAGTACAGGTCTGAATCTCACAGGACCATGGTATAGACCTTAACAGATGATTTTGCTTTTCTGTTATAAGACACCTGAACCCTGTATTTTCACATCTTTAAGGCAGAAGGAGCAATAGCAGAAAAGATCTCCTTTAGGCTAATTACAGGAAATAATTTCAAAGTAGTCAAACATGAGTAGAAAATGAGTGGTCAAATGAGTAGAAAATCTTTTGGCCATCAAAAATCCACGAGCTTTTCCTTCAAATTAGAAAATATTCCCTGGGAGCTACTCTATAAATAATACATGGTGGGTTTTAGTGTAATCTTAGTATGAGAACATGCTTTCCTTAGAGCCAACAGTAATACCACTTCAAGAAGGAAATGCTGTGTGAAGAGAGGATCTTGCAGCTCTCTTCCACTTTAAAATCAAGTACATTAGCTCCACAGGATCTCCAGCCCCCAGGAGCCTGATGGCTACAAGGTATGAGTCAGCTCTACCACTCCGACCTCTCAAGTGGCAGAGAGGTATGTCCCGGTTTAGTACCCTGTGCTGGCTCAGGCTTCCTGCGCTCAGCCTCTGTGAGGCTCACTCGACACTGAAGCTAGTTGGAAATTAAATATTGGCACTAGGTATCCACA
>JAVHNF010069570.1:0-13327 GCA_034783455.1 Micropsitta finschii | reverse complement strand
CAACAGCTCACCCTGGCACCCCAAAGCTGCACCCATTGCTCCAAACAAAGCACAGCACTGGATTTACCATGTAAAACTATCAGGAGACAGCACTCGGAACCAAGAAACACAACGGCAAAGACCAGGATACACCCATGGCTGTGTCTGGGTGTCAGCTTTGGTACAGGCAAGCAGCTGAGCAGATCACCATCAGCAAGGAAGGGAGAAGGTGGTAACTGTGGTTTGAGGGACTAAACTGGATTTCTGGGGAGGAATGAGGCTGAAAGGGCTGAGACAGCTCCTGGAAGCAGCTCAACAGGTTTGGCAGATACAGCTCAGGGTGTAAAGCAGGATGGGGAGAAGGGGTAAGGATTCGCATAACCTAAGGCCACATCCTGTGCAAACAACCCAAAGAAGGGAGACCAAATCCACCTGGGGCAAGGGAAGGGCTCTATCTGTCAGTGTCCAGCAGCTCAAGGAGTCCACAGCCAGAACTGGATACAAACTGCATCACAGGCAAGCACCCTTGCACTGACACCCATGAGGGACCCAGCCAGGGCCCAGAGGGTCCCCAGAGGAACCTCGACCATGCTGCTCAGCCCTGACCCAAAATCCAAGCCATGGGTGTCCCTCAACATCAACTGGTGCCATATAAGCCTCATGGAGAGGAAGGACCCCAAGCCTGCAGACACATCACCCCCTTACCCCAGGACGGCGAGATAAGGTCAGGACCAATCCCAGCACCCTGGCAACCAAAGGAACTTGCACCCCCATCACATCTCCCTACCTTGACGTCAGCGATGAGAGCATCCTCATCCTCAATGCCGGTGGGAACACACTTCTTGTGCAGGGGGAGTGACTCCAGCTTGTCCACGAGGCAGCGCAGCCCCTCCAGCTCAAACTGGGTCAGATGCACCTTCCTGCTCTTGCGTGGGCTGCCTCCATTGGGATCACAGGCCTGGCCGTTCTGGGAGCCCCGGCTGGAGTCGGAAGAGTCTATAGATGGGGTCTTCTTCAGACCTGGCAGGCTGCTCCGGCAGCTCTTGCCCAGTTCATCATAGTCCACACTGGCACCGTTGGCAATGGGGCTGGTGAGAATGGACCTCCTTGTGACCGGTCGCCGGGACTCCTTCCCTGCTCCATCCTCATCCTCTTCCTCCTCCTCTTCCTCTTCCATGTTTACCGAGTCTGAGGAGCTCAGCTCCATATCTGCCATGATGGAGAAAGAGTGAGAAGAGCACAGTGGCCAGGCACTCACAGAAGAGGTTTCTAGAGAAGCCCATCAGAGATGTTGGAGCAACAGATACATTATGGGGACAAAGCAGAAGGAAAGGATGGGACATTCTGCAGTTGGAAAAGAACAGCTAAAACCCTTTCCCATTCCTGGCTCGTTTCGTGGGAAGGCAAAGCACAGGACATGGGAAAACATCCCGGAGTAGGAGACAGCAATGCCCTAGATAGGATTTCATACAGTACTGGAATGCTTTGGGTTGGAAGGGACCTTAAAGATCATCTAAGTCCAACCCATGGCCAGGGGCATCTTTTACTGTATCAGGTTGCTTGAAGCCCCATCCAACTTGATTTGCTTTGGAGGGCTTGGGATCTGCAGCCACCTGAGTGACTTGAGACCTTGATCCTGCCTTTATGGTGGGAGAAAGAGGATGTGGACTTTAACTAGATGCCTGTGAGCTCTTTGAGCCTGGTTGTGCACGATAAAACACCCTTCTCTGACAGCTCTCCTGCTCCCTTCCTCTCAGCTCCCTGCACTGCTTCCCACTTCACACTGCTCAGTGGTAAAGGTGATGAAGGTGCTGGAGACCTCCAGGCAGGAGGAGGACAGACGGCCTTTCCCAAACCAAGTGTTGAGGGGGATCTCCAGAGGAGCACAGGGAAAGGACAAGAACTGGGAGTTGTTTCCCTCTGCTAGAGCTCCTTGGACAGAACGCCCCACATAGGCCGTAGCTGTGAGGAGAGGTGCCCCTGGCTCAGTATCCACAGCCTCTGAGGGGAGTTTGGGCAGATTTGCCCCAAAAGCCTTGGATGGAGGCTGTTCAGCTTTCTCCTGCTCTGAAGAAAGGTCTCTGTGTAAGAAACCATCTCTTGTAAGGAGGCCAAAGACTCCTTTTGCAAGAAACTCCCTGCACACATAACTCTGACAGTGCTTTAAACTCTGTGTGCACGAAGGTCCTGATCAGCCAGAAGGCATTTCTGCCCCACAGCACAGCAGTGGGGACTTCAACTTCCCTCCACCTCTTCTACTAAGGGCTTTATGTGTACCAAAGGCAGGAACTTGTGTGCTGGTTTTACACAAGCAAAGGAACCTGGCCTGTACCGAAAGAGGAAGCAGAACTGTCTGGTTTTGACTGCTCGTTCAAAGGGAAAGAAAGAAATGGCACCTCCTTTGGCCAGTCTGCAACAGCATCAGCTGTCCTCTTGACTGCTCAGTGCAGCAAAGAGTGCCAAGGGAGGAAATACCCACAGAAACACCTTGTGAAACTGAGGAAGTGATGGTTCCAAAGTGATTCTTGCCCTGGCCAGCACCCTGCTGAGCCAGCCAGCACCCCCTGCAAGAGGGTGCTTTGATACAGGTGAGGGAGGAATAAGGGCTGGGTGGTCAATGCAGGGGGGGGCTTACCCATACTGAGCGATTCCTTCTGGAAGTCCTTGGTGAGATGGGAGCGGCTGGTGATGCAGTAGACGTAGCGCTCCAGCACGTACCAACACATCTCGTAGTAGAAGGGATAACGGAACTTATTCGGGACCTGCAAAAGAGGAGAGGAAAAAGGGGTTGGCTCAGGCCTCCTCCACCACCAGGCAGCCCAGAGATAGCTCTTATTTATTACTGCTGCCTCAAAGCAGACCGATCCCCCCCCCGAGAGACAGGAAACGCATGTACACATGTAACAGCATCGCTCATCCTTCTGGCAGCCTGATGTAATGCTCCTTGCAGGAGGATGTTATCACCAAGCAGAGCAGAGACTGGGCACTATTCACTTGCAAGCCATTAACATTTCATTTCTCTTTGTTAGGGTTGCAGCTCTTCCCCCACAGACCTTCTCAGCAGTACAAGAAGAAGTGGCAGAGTGCCACAAAAGGTTGCAGCTGAAGGGAAGAGGTTCAAGGCCTCCTCCCAAACCACAGCACAGCATCTGACAGCATTTGTATGAAGGGAAGGGGCTGGTCTATGCAGAGGTTTAATCAAGCTCAGCTATTTAGCAGAGTGCCATCAGGGCTCTGTCACCTCAGTGCCAGCAATTCACATGCTGGTAGAAGATGCTCCTGACCCTGCTGCTGTCCTCACCTTCCTGAGGCTACTCAAGACTGCATCATCCTGTGTCTCAGCTACTCTGGATGATGGTCTGACATCTGAGTGCTAACCCACAAGTCCTCCCTGCTGCAGCACCCTAAACTGCTTTGGAGAAGCCATCGGACTGTCCATCACAGCTTGTGAGTGCCCTTGAAGCCTCTCTGCACATCAGGACCCATGTCTCCACAAGGAGCAAGCAAGAGCACCTGCCTGCCAACAGCATTCTCTGCTCCAGACCTGTACATTTAGGACGCTTGGACATTATGCTTACAGAGAGCTGGAACTGGAGGCATCTGTCCCAGCAGGAGATGATTTCTCTGTCTGCACAGCACTGCTCTTGCCTGCACTCTCCTCACCACCCCAGGAGCCCACATCCTCCCACCTTCCCACAGCTCCTTACCCGTGTCCGGTCTTCAATGCTGTAGATCCGGAGCTGCATAGGGATGTTGAAGCTGTGTAAGAAGTTGCCTCCAAACACCAGTGTGTCCATGGGAGTGTACACAGCATGGATCCAACCTTGGAGAGAAAGCAGAGCTTGAAGCATCTCGGGGGAAGCCGAGGTCTCACAACTGACAGTCCCTACTAATTCAAACACTGCTGCACCACTCAATACCAGCTGACTCGATCCCACTAATGGCTAGAGACAGACTTGTACTCAAGCACCTCAATACACCTATGGATCTGTCCTCTCATGGTGGCCCATGTACCTGTATCCACCCCCTGTCCAATGCTTTTTGTCATCCTACCTCTGGAGCGGTGCCTCCTAATTGTGTTAGGCCTAAGAATATCAGCAACAAGGAAAACAGCCTTCTAAGGGCTGGTTAGCTGTTAAAATACCCTCAAAGGAATACAAGTTCCAGCTCTGTTACCTTCAAGGCCAAGCAATCCAGACAAGCCCAATGTTTCGGGCATTGCAGCAGAGTTTTGTTAAGGCAAGGGCACTCAATTCAAAAGAAGAGTCAGTTGTGATAACAGGACTCAAATGAGTAACTTGTACAACCCCTGTGGTTTTCTGTTCCTGGTCCTGCTGTAAGTTACAGCACAGCCCTGCACTGCTGCTGGAGATGAAACAGGGTTACAGCAGCCTTTGACATTGGAGACAGTCTTACGGACACAATTTATATGCAACAGTTATTAGCAGGGGTCCAACAACGTTTCTCCTGACAAGGGAGTATTCCCTAGTGCAAGAGGAACAGGTTACAGACATCCCAGGCCTCCTTCCCAGGTTCTTTAGAACCAGGCCAGTCCTTGCAGCCAACCAACTTGAGCTGCTTTTTCACCTGCCTCATCTCTTCTGCCTCTGCTCTTCTCTAGCACTGCACTAACTGTGCATGCAGATACTGCTGATGCCCTCCAGTTATTCTGCTTCCTAAACCAAGTCAGGCTAAAGGATTCTCTTGAGTGTTCCCATTCCCAATCTCAGCCTCCTTGCCCAAGCTCTCTGCAAAGCAGTTACCTGCAAGTCTTTCCCTGGTTCTGCTTCCCAGCTCCCTCCTGGGTTTCAGTGTTTTCCAACATCCCATTTTCTAGCTGTATGTTTTTCAGTTCTCCCATCTCCAGTACACGCAGACTGTTCCGTTGCCTTTCCTTGTGTCCAGAGCAATCACCTTGCTCCTTATGCACACACACACACTGGTTCCATCCTTTGCTTCACAACTGGACTGTAACTGTACAGTGATCTCACAAGCTGTGAGGATGGGGAGGATGAGGAGCTGTTCTGTCTTGGGCACCACTCTGCATGTCAGCATGAAAAGCACTGGGAAAGCCTCCTTTAGTGACTATTCGGAGTGATGTGAGCCAGCCACAGCTTTCCCATCACTTGGGCTGAATGCAGTGCCATGACAGGCATGTTTTGGGAGCTGGCAAGCATGAGGATAGAGCTACGTCACATCTCCCTCTCCCAGTTACATGAAGAGGAAACTAAAGCCTGCCTCTTCCCAGTTTGTGCCCTAGGAGTTTCAGTCTCTTGCCACAACCCTGGCAAAGGCCAGGAGGAACCTGCCCACCCTGTGGTACCTGAGGGGATGACGAATGTGTAGCCCTGCTTGAGCTCGATGCGCTGGCACTCCGACACTCTGTCCCCAAGGAAAATGTCTCCCTGCTTCCCTGAGAGCAGCCAGTTTTCATAGAGCTCCAGGTTCTGCGGTGTAGGAGGGATCAGCCAGAAGATCTGCAGATGAAGACAACACATGTATGGAAGTCATAACGTAACTGACAGCTATTAAACACTGCCTGCTCCTTCCAAACCTGCCCTGCTCCCTCTCCAGGCACTTACATCTGTTCTTTTCCCCACCAGAGGATGCAAATCCAGAGACATTCCCAGTAAAGCAACCTGAACATGTCCCATTGGAGAGGGCAAGCTGCTGAGTGAGGTCCTTCCTGACCTAACTCACTGAGCACCACAGGTAGACTGAGCTTGGGATGCTTTGTGAGGTTTTGTTTCTCTCAGTGTTAAGAGAAAGAGCCCACCAGAGTATTAGAGACAAAAAAGATACTCACCTGAGCGGTTCTGCCACGTTAGTAAGAGCTACAACTGAACTAGAGATTTAAACCTGTCTGGATCCATGTAATGGAGGTGGGCAAGGAGATACCCAGCCCCACCTAGGCTGTTCAGAGTCTGTTAGCTCTTCAGAGGAAGGCACTGGAGCCACGAACCATCAACAGAAGTCTGGCACCTCCATCTCCTTTGCAAGCAAAGGTGGGTGAAAAGCCCAGATTCTTCAGGTAGGGCAGAGTTTGCTGCTGGCCCATCCCTGGCAGTGTTCAAGGCACAGGGGCTTGGAGCAACCTTGCTCTAGTGGAAGGTGTCCCTGCCTGTGGCAGGGGTTGGAACAAGAAGAGCTTTAAGGCCCTTTCCAACCCAAACCATTCCATGATTGTATGAAATCCCTGCACAATTATAACTGGAAGAAACCCATCAGGGGACAAACACTGCACTCAGATAAAGGCTGCAACTAGAGAGACTCAAACTCAATGAAGCCTGAGGTTTGGTTTTAGTCTCTTGGGCTGAGCTCAGCTCCAGGAAGTGACTCCAGAGAACAGCTTAAACCTGACACTGTTTTAGAGCTACTTTGCACCAGAAACCATTCAAGTGTTCTGCAGTGAAGCTCTGCCAGTAACCTTTGGTTCAAAGGTTCCTGCTTTTGAATTCACTTCATGTTTTAAGGTGACCCCTTACGTATATGTTGGCTATTTAAACTCCCTGAAAGGCTTAGCTTCAGGAGCAGCTCCCATCCATCTTTAATTACCTTTCTTCAGCTTGCTGCTGCTCCCAGTGTTCTATTTGTGCCACACCAAGGGGTGATCAGCCATGCAGCCAAATCACCTCTCAGAAGCCAAGGCACTGGATGAATTGGGTTACTCAGTGTATTTTGCCCTTTATAAGGTTATCTTGGCATCATCCCTACAGCACAGGTTTTCAGCCTGTGCCTTGAGGACCTCTGATCAACCAGTTTAGGATGGGAAGACTTCAATTTGCTGTCCGGAACCTGCATCCTCAAGGATTCACAAGAGGACAGACTAAAAGCCACTCTCCTAAAGCATCTCTAACTGTCCAACAGGGACTGTCCTCCTACCTTTCCCCCTCGGTGGATGTGGTACCACACAGAAGTGCCACCGAAGTCCACGTGGAAGTCTGTGTAGCAGCCCTTGACACTCATCAGACAGTATCTAGTGGAGAACAAGACGGGGATTAAGTGAAATGAGTGGTGAGCCACATCTGAGAGCAGAGAAAACACATTCAAAGGGAATGGGCTGCCTAAACTCAGACTCACAGCAGTGCCGGCACACAACTACTGCAGTGCTAAGCACTTGAGCTGCAGGAAGGTGGTGGTTTGCAGGAGAGCTCACTTTGCAGTTATATCACATCCCCACACAAAGATCTAATCCAGGCAAGAGGAGAGCTCTCATCCTCACGTATCTGCAGCTCTAGAAACCCCCTGTTCACAGGCCTGTGGGGCAGGACAGGCAATGCTCAGCAGCTGAGCTGGCTCCAGATGTTTCAAGGTGGTGAGCACCAAGAGTGTCACCCTTCCACACATCATTTGTTAGGGGCTTAAATAACCGACTGCAGCACCCCTAACACGTGTCACCCACTGAAACAGACTGCTCCTTCCTCTTCCCTTTGGTACAAACCACTTCTGCCTCGGGCAGTTCTCTTGCAAGAGATGCTCTGCTGCCTGCCACCACTGGAACAGCTCAGGAAGTCACTTACTTCTGCACCTTTGGATACTGCATCTCCAGGATGGCATTCGTAGACTCTGTCTGACTCTCCTTCAGGTGCCTGGGCCACATGTTATCAACCCAGTCAATCAAATCCACCTACAGCAGGAAAGGTGGGAGACATGAGTGGTGATGACAGGGGAACTGTAACCCCATCTGATACCCCCCCCCCCCAGGATGTTCTAGATGCTCAAATACCAATTGCCTGCCTGGTAGGCCCATAGCTCTCATGTGCAACCTTCCCCATTGCAGTCCCACACATAAAGCACTTTAGGACCAGCTGCTCTGATGCCAGCTGCTGTACAGTGACCTGATTTCACACAAGCAGCAAACACCACAGCAAGATCCCAAGCATGGTACTGGGACGCTGGTCATCTACTCAGGGGCTAGGCAGGAACTGGTATGCACTGGGGATACATAAACCATGCAGGGCAGCATCTGCCAGGGGGGGATTGAAGTCACTAAGCTCCAGGACAGCCCCAGAGCAGGCAGAGATGTCCTGGCTCCCTCTACAGTTAACAGGGAGAAGTGAACAGCCCTACAGAGCTGCCCCTTCCTTTTCCCTGGCTGCAGAGGGAGTCCAGGATGTCCGTCCCCGTTTTCCCACTGTCAAACTGCTTCCTGCCCCCTTCCAGGACAGCTCCAGTCTTGGCCTCCTCTGTCCTCCAAGATTTCAGCACCAGAACCCCTCCCTGCCACACCACAGAACCCTCTGGAGTCCCATTTGCACACAGGGTTGGTGTCCTAACGGGACCATGGTTTCCAAATGCTAGGAAAACCTCAAAGCTCAACCAGCATCCAGGCTTTAGCTGCTTTCTCCAAATGCAGCTGAGCTCTGCTGTCCCATACATGATGGGAGGTCCCCCCTTGCTCTCCACTGCGGCCTCTCTCTTGCCACAGTGGAGCTGATCACTGCTGCAGGATGCAGGAGAGGGCTCCACACCAAGCATCAGTGAAGAGCACAGATGTAAGGTAGACCCAAGACTGAATGACAGCCAAGGTCTTGGCAGGCACTGGAAACGGCTAACTGGGAGAGGCTGGAAGCCAGCATCCCCATCCTGTCCTCAGTGCCCAATGTGGCTGAGCACCAACCTGACCACCTCTCTATTCAAACTGAGGTGCTCGTTCTTGATCAGCAGCCAGCAGGAGCACGTTATTTCCCTTTAATTATTCCTTTCTATTAATTGCTGATAGCCAATCCATTAGCTGCTGATAGTGAGCTCTCCGCAGAAGTCAGCTCTCTGCAGAGCAACACAGCAGGGACCTGACCATGGTGGCTTGCCCATATAGGATGAGGATGCAGAGGCTAGGGCTGACTGTGAGCTCAGCTCCAGCAAATGAGGTCCATGTCAGACACAGGATCAGCTCCAGCAGCTTCCAAAGCACAGCAGTGACATCCCTGGTTGAGCCCATGCATGTTATGAGCAGCTCTTCTCCTGCACTCAATGCCAGGCTGTACCTTACCTACCGAGGCCCACAAGCACAAGGGAAGGAAGAGCCATGCTCACCGTAGCAGGTCTCTGCACCAGGTTCTCCAGTTTGGTGTGGCTGAACTCCAGGCTGATGACGTTGTAAAGTTTCTCCCTCTCGGCCTCTGGTGTTTCGTAGTAACGTGCCCACTGTGCCATGGACATCTCAATGTCCCTCTGCGTGTTCACATCCATGACATCCACCATCCGCCGGCTCCCTGCCGGGACAGGCAGATGTCATTGGAACCATCCCTGTGCACAACGGACCACCCAGAAGAGATGCTCCAGGAGACACAAGGTCCTTCCTCAAAGAACCCACCCACACCAGTGGGATGCTTTGGCCTCTCCATAACTTCATCTTCTTCCATACCCACACTGAAACTGAACCTGCTTCGGGTCAAACTGGACTCAAGCAGGTAAAAGCTGTGAGCCATTGGCTCAGGCACACTGGGGGAGCCACATAACCAGACCTCCTATTGGTACCAGACCATTGATAAAGCCAGTGACTCCCCCCATCCCTCCTCATCTGCCCAGGGCACAGCAGAGGCGCACTGTGGTCCCCGGACACTTACCAACACAGAGCCGCACATCATTGACGCTGAAGTCCGGGTCTGGCATCCTGCAGGACAAACACTTGGCTAAAACATCATGAGATGCTCCTGGTTGCAGACCCTTCCCACCTCCAACCCCAGTATTAGCACCCCGAAGATGCTATCGGGCTTCTTTTCCCCTTGGATGTGGGTGAAGAGCATGAAACCAGATCTCTGGGGTGAAACACAGGGCCCCAACTCCTGGTTAAGGAAGCAGATTTGGGAACAGGAAACACCATCTCCAGAGCATGAGCTCTTGTAGTGGCTTCTGGCAAATGCTCCAGCGGCCTTTGAGCTAAGCAATCCCAGCTCCCATTTGAGAGACTGCTCCTATGAGTTATCCCAGCATAAAGAGCACAGCCAGACCCGCACAAGGGATGTATTTCACTGACACAGCAGAACTCCTCTCCCTGTTTGTACTGGCACACTTATCTGTACAAACACAGGCAGAACAGGCAGGCAGCCATTCAAGCAGCTCTTGACCCAGAGAAATCACCAAAAGCTCACAGGAAATCCGGGTTCACCCACATTGGAATCCTCAGGACCAAATCCTTGCCTTTCCAAACCACCCGGTAGCTAAACCTGAGCGTGGTACCATCTAAGTCACCCCAGTACAGCACATCATGCACTGGGTGAGATGCTCCCCATCAGTTCACAGCCAACTGAGGAAGCTAAGAGCAATGTGGATGCTGGCTCTGACAAAGGCTAATTTATCCCTTCAACCAAACCCACTGACCCAGCAAAACCACCCAATCAGATCAGGTTTGAGGCTTATTTAAAGCTGGCTGTAATGTTTTATAGCATTACTTGCCTTAGCACTACATCCACCACCCCATAGTGTATTTATATGAACATCATAAACCAGCACAAAGTCCTGCATCAGCACAGCTTTACACTCCAAGCTGTAAACTTTGATTGACTGTAGCAAGAGACAAGAGATGGCAGTTTAGAAGTAACCACATTGGATAAATCAGGTTGGAATTGCTGGGAAATGCCAGAAATACTACAAATTGCTTGACTCTGGCAAGTGATGCTGTATTACTAGGAAAGGAACCCAGCCAGATGTTGCATCAGAGCAGCAGTGGGATTTTCCAGGCATTTAGTTGCATTGTGGTCACCTACAGCCAACTCTGACTTGAAGTCCAGACTCGTAAGAACAGGATAACTGAGGTGGAAGGTACTTCTCAGTGCAGGTAAAGGACAGTATGGACAGGACACTGCCATACCAACCTGCTTTCAGATCCAGCTACCAGGATCAGATCCCACATAACGCGGGGAGAGAGGCAGGAAATCAGGCTGGAGTCATCCACCCCAAACACTTACTTTATCCCCAAGCCATCGGAGCTCCTGAAGATGAGAGGGTCCCTCAGGCCACCCCTCTGGATGTATTCAACTGTGAAGTCTGTGAGAAACAAAAGGGAAGGCGTTAGGGGAGATTCCTGGGGAGGACTAGAGACAAAGTGAGGTTAGAAAGGATCTCTGGAGCTCCCTACTTCAACCCTGCTGCCAGCAAGCTGAATTCAGCCTTGGAGGAGGCTGTTCAGAGCAGCTGAGAGCTGAGAACCTCCTCTTATCCCTGGGACAAGGCTCACCAGCAAAAGGAAGTGCTGCCCCTTGCTATTTCTACACTCCTTGGAGACCCTGGAACTCCTTTGAGGCAGTTCTGTGAGCAGCATGGTGTGTGCTGCTGACAAACCTCAAACAGAGCCTTTAAGGAGGAGGGAATTTGCTCCAACAAGCAGCACCAGGCAAGGGGAATAGCATGGATTTTGGTCCTCTCTTCCCCAAGAAGCTCTGAGCCAAGTTAGAGATGCCTTGAAGGAATGCTCCTCCCTCATGCTAAATCCTTGTGAGGGATGCACTGGCTGTGTGATGAAAAGACATCCCACTGAGCCATATGTGTGGTGAAAGAAAGGGGAGAGATCCCACAGAGCCTTTGAATTAAGCATCTAGTAGACATGTGGCTGCAATTGCAGGTGCTGACCCAGGCAAACCCTCTTGCTCCTGGCTGCCATGTGTCCCAGAGCAGGCTTGCAGATGGGCTCCTTGCTCTCCAGATTGAGGGGATTCCGTGCCATTTCTCATACACACTCCCTGTTATCAGCTCCCTTAGCAGGCTGGAGCCAAACCTCCATCACCACACCTCATATCACCTTCCAGCTGCTTGGGGACCGCATAGGACTTGTGGGGAAGCAGGTAGAAACATCCTCCACCGCTTAGGTTATGGAAGTAAAGTGGTTTCCAAGCACAGAACTGGTGCGAACAGCAGTCTTCCCGACTTCACAGGAAGATGGGAAGTAAAAGGTAGCAAAACACAGGAGAGGACTTAGGATTGCGTTAACACCACAACCGCCTTGTAACTACCCTTGAAGGCAGCCAGGGAAGCTCTGGGTGTGTTCAGATGCACAAGAGCACATCCAGCTGTGAGCACTGTTGGCTTTCCACAGGGAAAGGTCACCTCACACCACGGAGACGCAGCCAGCCACAGCAGCTGTGTGGTTACTGACAGCAGCAGCACAGCCTGTCCCAGGACAAACCTTTGCCTTCCATGAAGACCACGAAGGTGGAGTTAAACTTGTTGGTGGACAGCTTCTCCTCGAGGTCAAACGTCCTCTTGCCTTCAATCTCATCGTCAGAGATGCCGTCGTCCTCGTAACGCCGCCTCATCGTGCCACGCTGAGGAGAGAACAGAGCAGGAGGTAAGAGATAGGGACCAGGAGGGACAACCAGGGCCTCTGGGGGTGCCCTCGATCCCTGCTTCTGCTCCCAGAGCAGAGACCCTGGATTATATTATCCATGACTCCTCTTGCTCCAAAAGCACTGTCAGGATCAGTGTGCAAGAGGGACGTGTGCCAGAGAAGATCCATTTAAGCAATGTCTGTCCTGGCTCAAACACACACCACTGAAACATCAGGTTTGCTCCTCCTCCAACCAACAGGTTTGTGCAAGTTGGGCTGTATGGGAGACAGGTAATTCTCTCCCAATGAGTGCTAACACAGAAACATGGGAAGAGGGGAATAGTTCAGTGTATATGGGGACAAGGAGGAAGACTGGTACCTGGGTTTGCAGGTGCATCGGTATTTTGCTGCACTTGAGGGGAATTTAAACCCTTGTCACAATGCCAAGCGATAGAGGAAGGGGGTTTTGCTGAAGACAATTCCCAAGTTTTCAGCTTTGGTTATGCACAGAAGCTGATTTATTCCCTTGTTTGCGTGTGGGGGGAGCAGCAGGAGGGGAAATAACCCTTTTCTGATAGGGTCTCTAAGTACATCTGTACTAGGATTCCTGACAGACATGCTCTTGCAGCAGTCCTGGATCTGGAAGGAATTACTGTCCCCAGCTGTTTGCCACCCCTCCATGCTTCCTTTGTGGGAATGCTCCCTAAATCCCCCCAGATAAAAGTGAAACTGGTCTGAATTAGCCAAGCTGACTTGGCCCAATTTGGGATGCTCCTGCTGTAAAGCATTCACACCAAAGAGGACAGCAGACAGACAGGGATGGGGCAGGAGATGATGCAGCAGCTGCTGTCACATCTGGGCCTGGAAGCTGGAGGCAGCAGCATGGTGGCAATGGGAACAGGGTGACATCCCATCAACAGCCATGGATCAGGATGCTGGGATGGCAAAAGTCACTATCGCTAATGAGGTGACCAGTGTGTACATCGAGTCATGGACTGGTTTGTGCTGGAAGGGACCTTAAAGCTCCTCCAGCTCCAACCCCAACCCCTTCCACTGGAGCAGCTTGCTCCAAGCCCCTGTGTC
>JAVHNF010069566.1:9062-24673 GCA_034783455.1 Micropsitta finschii | reverse complement strand
TTTTCCACCCTCTCCTGCTGTGGCATTGGCTACAACACTTGTTCTCCCACCATGACTTCACAATTTGTAAACTAGAATTAATAGCGGCCACTGCTGGGGTTGTTTGGAGACTTCCCTGTGTTAAAAATGTTTTTAACTTCCATGCTGCCCCAGTAGTGCTCAGTATTACTATTATTACATGATGCTTTCTTAGCTTGCTGTTCAGAAAAGCAGCTGCCTTCTGCAGGCTGGCGTGAGCTACCATTATGCTGGGTGGTATTATGTGCGCCACTGTACTTCTGGCATCCAGGTCTATCATTTAGATTAATTTGGAAATTGTGCGGTGACTTGAGGAAAACTGCTTTGAAACTGGAATTTGTTAGCCCAGAAAATACAATTAGTCAAAAAAACCCTCTAATTGTATAGTAAATGCAATAATACATGGTCTTGCATATAAACCAGAGTACTGGAATATAACTTGTGGTACATTTTCCTTTTGTTGTTTTTTTTTTCTTTTCCCAGTATGGGGTACTGCATCCTTTTTGTCCACGGTCTAAGAAAGCTGTCTACATGGTTAAATAAATGGAGAATTACTGTTCTGACCCTCTTTGCTTTACTGCTGCTGCTCTTCTCTTGGAAGACCGTGAAACAGAACGAAATCTGGCTGTCACGAGAATCCCTTTTCAGGTATGAGTGACCACGGGAGAGTAATTGCATTCTTGTATTGTTTAATATAAGTTTGTTATATGGAATAGTTTTCTTTAGCACGAGTCCTGCTGTTGATGCATTGTTGTGATTAACATTTTTATTATTATAAAGTAACAGCTACTTTTTCTTTTCTGGCAACTGTGCAAAAGCTGGTATCAGCACTTTACATGCTTATGCAGACCCTGGTTCTGGCAATCACACTTTTAGGACATGCTGCTTTTACATAACTTCTGTTCTCTGGAATTACCAATAATGTAACACTTTTCCTTTTGAAGACAGCAAAAATTTGTTGTGATCCTCCAGAACACCATAGTAATGCTATGGAATATATTGAATTTTCTTTAGCAATATTCTCAATGACAAAAAATGAAATGCCATGAATTGCCCAACTTAACGTACCATATTTTATTTTATTTGATTACTCTTTGCCAAACAGTTCTCTTTACAACCTCATTTATGTATTTTGTTGCACTGAAACAGACTGTTTCATTTTGTGTTTTGCTAGCAAATATATTGCATTTGCCTCCAGCTGCTTTTAGCAGTTGTCTAATTGTGAAGTAATCATGGAAGTGCAGGTGATCTGCACATGGGTTGCTTAACTTTATTCTCTGACTTACTGGCCAGAGCAGGGTTTAATTTATACAGCCCTAAAGAGTATGAAATTATTTTTTATGTGAACCTTTCGTTCTTCAGGAAACTCCAGTGAAGAGGTTGGAGTCCTGTTAGTGGGGCTTAAAAGAAAATGAATCTGGAATAGAGGTTTCTTCACTTGGACGTGATTCATCGCCTGTCTCCATGAAAGGCTGTTTGCTGTTCAAACAATAGCAGCCATGGTGACCGGTCTGGGCTCATGCAATGATCCCTGTGAAGCATACCTCCAGTCCAAACCTTTCTGGCTAGCAGTGGCTGGTCAGAGGAAAGGCATCAGGCTTTCCAAGTTGGATGACTTTGTTGTTGAAAGGGGGGTGGGAAGATGACAATTCCATATGCTGAGTTGCAGGCATCCTCTGGTATCACATTGTGTACAGTTATGGTCACCTCTGTTTAGGAACGATGGAGTCAAACTGGAGCAGATGGCAGGAAGACATCTCCTCCTATAAGGAGCACACTTGGGATGACATGGGGTGCCAGAGGCTCTGTCACAGAAGAGAAGAAAAAGATTATATATGCCTAGTTGGACACAGATGGACTTCTGTTCATTCTACCTCTGTTCAAAGCAGGGTGGCCATGTATACAATCCATCTCATATTCAGAAACTGCAACTGCTTCAATGCAGCACCGAGCTGGAGCTAATACACCTTGCCTCAAGGCAGGGATTTGGTGTTGTGCAGGATAGTATGCAGGGCTCGGTGACTTAGGTGAGCTAACTTGCTCTTCAGCTCATGACTTTTAGAGACAGTTCCAGGAGAGGGATTTTCCTTGGGCTTTTGAGGAGAAGGCAAGAACATAGGTGTGCTCCTGCTGGATCACCTCATGTCAAAGCCTTCCCCTGAAATGAATAAGCAGCGGATGCCTAGAAAAACAATGTAAGAATAGGGCCAGCAACAGTAATGCTTCTTTCCAGTCTTTTTCCAGCTTGCAGTAATCTGCAGTTTAAAGACTTCCTGAATCAGGAGTTACTTGCTATTTTTGCTTTTAACAACCACTGATGGATTTTCTTCCATTAATGTGTCTGACTGCTTTTTCAAATCTATTTATAGTTTTGGGTTCTACAGCATCCTGTGCGCTCGGCCCTGTTGTTAAATTACACAATGTGCACACTAAGATTTCCCTTCTGTCAGCCTTCTTCTGCCTGATCATCTTGTCTGGTGTCCCCTAGTTCTGGTGAGCTGAATGAGTAGTAACAATCAGCTCATCACTTGTCCCCCTCAGCCTTTATCCCCATGTCCCCCAAGGCTGGAGTCTTCTGATTTTGAACTCTACTCATATGGAAGCTGTTCTGCATTTCTGTTCCTGCTTCTTAGTCTTTGCTGGATGCTTTCAAACTCTAATCTGCCTTTTTGAGAAGGAGACCAGAATCCCCTTTCAAAATACATGTACAGCACAGAAGCATAGGGCTCTTTCTGGTTTTAGTTCTCTTCTCCTATAAATTCCCGATCTTCCACGCACCTTTTGTGACCTCTTGTAATCAATGGGTGATACTTTCACAGCACTGTCGACAGAACTCCAAGATAACACTTGTGAGTGGAAATGCCTGGTTTATAGACATCAATCTGCGTGCATATTTCTGCAGATTTAGTGTTTGCATGTACACTCTGATACTTGTTCCTTTACCAGAATTGCGTTTCATCTGCCATCTTCTTGCCCAGCCTTCAATACCATGAGATCCTTCTTCAACAATGTGTAGTTAGCTTTAATTGCTGCAGTGTTATTCACATCGGTGTCTTCAAGTCTTATGTGAACACAGCTTAGATGCCACTGCATGTCTCTTGGCAACCCTGCTTGCAGTCTTCTCCAACTGTAAAAACTGTTCACATACTCATGTTCTTTGCTTGCTGTCTTTCATCTAGGTGTTGATTAAGGAGAGGACCTTCCCTCTTACTCCATAATGCCTTCAAGAAATTTGAAGTCTTTAGTAAGAGATTATATCAAAAGCCTTTTTGAATATTTAAGTACACAACATTGATGTGTGTGATTCAGCCTGACTGGGATATTTTTGGATTTTCATAAAAGCTTTCCATAGTTTCAATACCACACAGCTGTTGAGTCTATCAAAGAACAACAGATCTGCCCAACTAACTTCTTCCTGCAAAAAACCAAGGTTAGTTCTTCTCTGTTGGATTGTAGTTACCCAGAATTTTGCTAGAACCAGTGTTCATTATGGATCTCCCCAAATTACCTGGAGTGGAAATCAAGACTTGCTGCTCCGTTGCCCCCCAGATCCCTCCCCTAGAGCCAAATGAAGTCATGTTCATCACCTCCTATTTCCCTAGTGCTGGCCTCGTATAAATGACAGTTACATACCGCAGCTAATAGCAGCTTCACATTTGATTTCCTTTGCATACATACTACCAGGCCCAATAGATTTATAGCTGTTCTTCATGTTGATTTGTTTTAAAGCCTCTTTTACTGCCACTTCAGTCTGAGACAGGGCTTTGGACTTGACCCTGTAGGGAAAAGCTCCCATGTGGCAACCTCTTCAGTACCACTGTAGTGAGCACTGGTGCAGAGAATCTATTTAGCATTTCTGCCATGGCCTTTTCTTTTTCAAGCACTACTTTGACACCTCCATCATCTATTTGCCTTAGGGGATCTTTGGCAGGTTTCCTATATCTGATGTATTCCATTATCAGCTTTGATGGCTTTAGCGAGTTTTTCCTTAAATCTCTTTTGGTCTGCCTAATTATGGTTTATGTTTAACTTGCTGAAGTTTATACTCTTTTCCTTTTTCCTTCTGTAGCTGTGATGCTCACTTTTTTAAAGGATGTTTTTCATTTCTCATAGCCTTCTTTACTATGCTGTTTAACCATATTGGTCTTTTTGTTGTCCTTTTAAGATCTTAGGTGTTACACATCTCTCTTGAGTCTGTAATATGGTAGGACACTTCTTACTGATGGGAAGGAAATGCGAAGAAGAATAGTGTAGCAAGAAGATAATGTCATCCAGGAGTGGGAGATCTCTTTGGGCAGGAGGCAGCTATATATAGGATGATGATGAGAGAACGGAGAAGTGGATGGAGACATGTGCAACAGCAATAAATTAGAAAGGACAGCACAGGAGGAGGAGATAAGGAACAGTAAAGAAGTATGAGAGAAAATAATAATGAAACAGCAAATCTATAGATGTTGGAAAGGAGATATAAATCAACCTACTTGGTAGTCTCTGTGTGTGTTGAATATTTTATTTTTAAGAAGCATGTACTGAGAGATTCTTTACTCCCATTCCTAGTTCTTCATTCTTCTTTTTCCAGTTCCTGCTTTAATTAATTACTGGGTTTTTTTGCCTCTTACTTTTTTCTCTACTTTCCATTCCTCCAATTTGCTTGGATGTGTTTCTTCTGGTTGATCTGTCATGATTCCCTTGCCCAAGACCTGTTCAGTTATACAGGCTTTTTCTACACTGATCCAGGAGATGACTGTATACCTAGCATATTATCAGTTTTGTGCTTGTACCCCATTTTGTCTCACTCTCCAGGCTTATCCCACTTTGACATTGTGCAGCAGCACTGTTGCCATCTCTGGGCCATCCTGGCTTTCAGTCTTCAGCCCAGGGGCCAAGTTTTCTGGATGCAGAAATCCTGCCATGTCCTGGCTGAACGTGTGGGAGGATGATGCTGTCTGAGGAAATGCTGCATCTCCACATAAGTGCACAAACATATGTGCAAGGACTAAATGAGAAGCAAATGAAGCACAATTATAAGAATTGCTCAGTTCTAGAGAGAACTCAAATACACAGAGAGCATAGAAGTGCTCAAATATGTATCATTTCAATAGATCTCTAGAGGCCCTAAACAGTCTGGCAGGTGGGCAGGGAGGGCTTATTTGTTAATTATTTAAGGAACTACCCTACGGACAGAATGTACAAGCCAGGAGGTCAGGCTCCATAGGCTTCAGCTGTGGTCAGTGTTAATTTCTGAAGCCAGGGAGAGGAAGGTGAGGGCTGTGGGCTAACCTCTGCGTCCGCTGTACCAACCTTTTCAAGGCTTGTCAAGCTGCCATGTTTCCTGTTGCTCCTGGAAAGCATCTGCATGTGCTGCCCACGTTTGTGACAGACAGTGCCTGGAAACACAGTTGTAACTGGCAGAGGAACTGTATGAAAGCGGCACTTCCTTAGTCAGCAGTTTTCCCTCCTAAGCCAGGTCTGCTGACTTCAGGAATTTGCAAAAGACAGCCCACCCTCAAAGGTGGCATTTACTGCTGTGTTATTTTGTTAATTCCGAAAGCTGGCTCAGCTGAGGAGAGCAACTCCCATTGTGTTTTGTGCATCATCTATAGAGCAGTTTAATGTGGCCCAACATTGATATCTGTGAAATCAATACAAGGGTAGGAGGCCAAGGAAAGCGGTTGGTTGTTTCATTCAGAGAATAATTTGCTGTAGAGAATCTTTATTGGTGATAATGATTCCCAAAGCAGAGGAGATTTCCATCTGTTCCCCAGGGCTCTGGCTGAGGTGGGAATGGCCTTGTTTCCCTGTAAGCAGAGCACTTTTCATATGGAAATCACAGAAAACAAGTAAAGCCTCTGCCCTGCACCCCAGTCACTTTGCAGAGCAGAGCACGCATTTAGTGGAAGGGATCACAGGAGACTTTTCCAAACTGAAGTGAGATTTGGGTGATGCCGATATTTGAGGTTGGAAAATACCACTGGTATTTTATGTCCCTGATTTACAGCTAGTAGGATTTTGACTTTCCATAGAGAGGAAGTGTTGCGTAAAAGGGTTTGTCTATTGTTTATTTTCCATTTATGTCGCTTACTGCTGTCGTAGAAGTCAAAAGGGAAGGAAATCCTCTGCAGGAGTGACGTCTGATCTCTGTCAGCTTGTTTCTGGCTGGAGCCAGATTGGTGCCATAGGTTTTCAGAAGGCACATGTGGGCCGGGCTGGAGAAGAGGGAAATGGGAGTTTAGAAAAGCACATTGGAAAATTAGATTGAAATTGTAAGAGACTGGGTGCTTTTGGGAAGCAGAAATGGAAAAACATTGTGTTCTGCCTTGTTATTTATACTCCACCCTTTCCTGCTTGGCTTTCATTATGGACATTATTGTTTCCTCTGTCAATGAGCAAACAGCGTTCTTGGCTGGCCCAGGAATCAATTAACAGGAGTGTTTGCCTAAACTCTCCTACAGAACCCCTCCGTGTCCAGTGCTGTGTTTGCTACAACCTCCCACAGCACAGAGACTCCAAGCAGCCTCCGACGTTGCTCTGTGCCTTTGCCAAATGAAACTCCCCCATTCCTGCCCGTGCAAGGAGAATAAATAAGTCAGGGAGTAGGAGCAGTCTGATGCAGAAGCAAGCCCAAGTGAGAACCCAAACTGATTTCTGCCTGTCCTATGTCACCCCCACCCCCAGCGGAAGCACGCTGATGAAGGGAGCTTGATTAGTGATGTTTTAATAAGAGGGACCAGCAGGATTAATAATAAATTCTATTTAAAGAGAGACAGTCCAGAGTGAAAATATTTAAACATATGCATCTTACTGTTAAAACCATACCCCATTAGAACTGAAGTACTTGTGCATATGTACTGTACTCCTCACTGTTTGCTGTTTCAGCAGGGGCTTGTAGCAGAGCCAGCAACTCATTGCATGTAGCTCAGAGAGCAGCAGTTTTGAGCGTCTGTCCATGTCTCTGCCTGTAACACTGGCACTGATGTAATGAAAGCTCTCTGTATAAGAATTAATATTCCAGTAATGCCCAGAGGTTGTAAGTGTGTAGTTAATAGCTCCCAAGGCCAATGGAAATTAACACAGCCATAGCAGTCACACATTACTTGCTGCTGCTGCAGTATATCTTTGTGAAAACTAATACAGAAAATCATTCTCTTAAGAATAGCATCAATTAAGTGATTTAATTCAGCGATTAGTCACAAAATGTCTTATTCCTGTAGTGTTCCCAGTAAGTAATTTGGAAATACCTAATGATTAGGAAGCCAAATGCAAGGTGTATTTTTAATTTCAGTAGGCAAACCGTGGCTATGTTGTGCTAAACTCTGTAAGGCAACCGTGGGTGAAGCTTTGGAAGCTCTCACACGTAGGCATTAGCAACGGTTCATACCACTGGCTGCAGATAAGGAAAAAAGATATCCTATTTGCCACTAGGATTCTTCAGTGCTGTTTTACAGTGAAATCCCCAGCAAAGGGTTTCTGCAGCTGTAGGTGCACTCTCCCCCACTGGTAAGGGGCTGTGTGCAACCCTGTATCATTATGATTAACTTCCATACCCTCCAAATAGGAGAGACAGACAAGGCAAAGCAACACTTGAGAATTTCCTAATGCTTTATTTTTTCTGCCTGAGGTAGGAGGGTCAGAGATGATGGGGGGAGAAAAAAGAGCGGCTTGCAGGAATCTGCTTGTGAGCAAAAACCAGCATTTTATCTGCTTTTACATGAACAGATTCATCCATCCTTATTTCCCATTACCTCAGAGAGCCCCTATTTATGTGCTGGAAAGGATTCCCCCATTAAACACAGTACATGCTTCTCTGGATTTTTGCAGGGGAAATGTTTCCATGCCATAGATGCCTCTGATTTTTTTCTCTCTTTAACCTTGAAACGGCCTTTCTTCTGGCTGTGCAAGATGTACCTTGCTTTCTGTGCTCTTAATTAAGTAAATAAGCATATGCTTGCTCTTCTCCTTTTATCTTTGTGCCCTCATTATTAATTCCAAATGTTGATTCCGATTGCACTCATGTGCACTGCATGTGGCAGTGGAGGTGGAGGGGAGCAATGGGGTGGCTGTGCCACCACATGTCCTCAGTCATGTTAGAATGCCAGGTTGTATACCTTGCCAGCTAAGGACAAGAGTGCCATTAGCCCTCACCTCCTGGCTGTACTCCTCTCAGCACTAAGCAGCATGTATGTGCTTAGTACTCAGAGTATGCTATGCATCCCCTCTAGTGGCTGATGCACATGAAAAAGATACCTTCTTTCTGGTACCTGCAGCTGACAGATTTAAATCAAGATTTTTCATAAGGTGCTCCATAACATTGAAGTTTAAGCAGGGAATCTGTTAGGGCTACATTATAGAAAGTGCTACACACTTTCCTTCAAATATTGGCCTTTTTAAGGTCTTTCAATTTAATAATTCAGATTTTGAAATATGGCAGCATCTGGACACAGGGAGTGTTGCAGTTTTGGTGCTAGAGGTGCCTGCGATGACAGTGGCCAAGATAAGGTTAATTCCTGCCACATATTTATGTCCACTCAGAGCATGTGGTATACCAGTGTGTGGAACAAACTCAGGGCTGTAACACAAGTGGGCAGGAGGTGACAAGATGCTCAAAGTTTGAGCAAACATGTCAGAGAAGGGGACCATGAGAAGAAGATGGACCTTGGGGAAGGTGGGATAACTGGACCACTAACACTGTTCTGCTTCTGCTCCTCTTTGCAGCTCAGGAGTGAAGACCCTGCCCCACAACGCCAAGGTGCACTACAACTACGCCAATTTCCTCAAAGACCAGGGCCGTAACACTGAGGCGATCTACCACTACAAAACTGCTCTCAAGTAAGTCCCTTGGTGGCCCTGTGGGGCTCTGACTGTGTGGTGCTGTTATCCCTGCCCTTCCCTGCCGGGCATGGGGTGAGCTGCCTGCTCTTCACTGCTGATTCCCAAAGGCAGCTCGGCTTTTGGAGGCTGGGAGAGTTCCCTGGCTCAGTGTTTTTGTGTCATTAAATGAGATAGTCTGGCTTCTCTCCAGCTCCACATGTGTGTGTGTGTGTGCACACTTCAATACATGCGATAGAAATGTTACCATAGCTACACGTTGAGCAGTGAGGTGTCATTTATGCAGCTGAATGTATGCTGGTAAGCAGGAGGTAGTTGTCCTAAATGGATTTTCAGGTTCCTGGGCCATTTATCTTAGTAAATTGTTAATGGTGTGTGCCTGGAAAATGCCAGTGCTGTAGCCATCTGAAGTGCAGTAATAATAATAGTACTTACTCCTTGTATTGAGGCCTCTGTCCACAGAGCTTTGCATGAACACTAAACTAATTGATCCTGAAAATGTTCCTGTGCAGCAACAGCGTAAACATCATTACTGTGGTTCCCGCTGAAGCCGGAGGGTGAATCGCCTTGCCCATAGATGTATGGTAAAACTGGGCCCTGGGCTGGGCTATAATATAGGACATCTCCTGTGGTATAGGTCTCTGAAGAACCCTCCTGACCATGGGTGGATGGGGTCACTCCCTGTGAGCAGCATCGCTCCTGCTGGGACTGTTAGTGCAGATCACCTGGGTCCTTGGAGGATTCTCTCTGCCTGGGCAGTGCTCAGTGCAGCAAGCAGGTCACCCCAGTTCCTCAGACCTCTCGTCTCTGGTCCTGGGGGTCTGGGATAAGGGACAAGTCCCTCAGGGGTATAAGTGCAGGGGAAAAGGCAAGGGGACACGTTGGCAAGGGAAGGCAAACATGGAGGGTGCAGATGATGTCTTTGGGAATAAAAGCATATGTGGGAAGGGCAGACAAGGTGAGGAGTGGCTCAGCTGATGGACAGCAAAGGCAGAGCTCAGCTTTATAGGGCATGTCAGGAGGTGCAAGTCATGTTCTCTCCTGACACATGGTGTGGCAGGAAACCCCAGCAATTACACCTATGTTTTGTTTTCTGGCCAGCTGACAGGGTTATAACAAAGGCTCTCTAAGGGCTCCTAACCCACCCAGGCTAAGCTTGCAGGACAGGAGTTCATTGTCACTGAGGAGGGCCTGAACCTGGGTGAAAACTATTTTTAGCTTTTTTGGGCAGCGTCATGTTCTGTTTTACCATACTGGGCATTTAGGAAGTCATTTAGAAAAACCTCTATTCTACTTTTTAATGTTTCCAGGAATGGAAAATCCAGCACAACCACCAAGGTACTGAAGGTTAATTACCTCGGCTCTTGAAAACATCCTCCTTATTTTTCAGTCTGATTTGTTTAATGTCATCTTGTAGTCACTGGGTTTGTTCAAATGCCACACTGAAGATCCCACTACTGTTTTCCATAGTGATCAACTCCTCCCTTTACCTGCTGCTTGATACAACCCACTGATGTAGTTGCTGGCATTTTCAGTGTCGTGTGAGTTTTTGCAGTCCTCCAGTTGTTCCTGTAGCTATTCTCTGAACTTTCTCCAACTTACCAGGAAAGCCCATTGCAAGTTAAAAAGAAAGGCTAACAAAAAATGTTGAGTCCTGCAGTGAACATGCGAGCACAAAGGAATGCAACAGCTCCTACCAAAATTGCCTCTGCTTGTATAAATGGGATTTGCTAATGAAAGATTCTGCTCTTTAACTCAGCAGCACCCATTTATTATAATTATTATGCTGCCTTCTGCTCTGCAGTATTTCAATTGTGAAAGAGTCTGCTTTGAGAACTGATAACTAACGTTTCCCCAACTTTATTAGATAGCATGGTTTGTGTCAATGGTATTGTTTATAGAATATCCAAAGCCTTGTTGGGACTTGGAGCCATACAGAACCAGCCGTGCTCTTCTCTAGGTGCGTGGTGTCTCAGTGACAAGGAGGCTAGTGCTTCACTTACTTCAGTACTATTAGGATTAGCTGGCACTTCTGAAAAGTGAGACCAGCCTTGTCCATTTGCTATCTGACCCAGCAGTGCAGACCAGGAGCTGGGAGTTTCCTGCTGGCTCCAACACTGAGAAGCTGCGTTACTTGATCCCTTGTCTCTCTGCACTTGTTTTCCATATTTTTACACCTTTTTCCCACTCCTGTCACAGGGAAATTATTTGTGTAATAAGCAATAAAACAGTGCAGGTGAAAAGTGTAGTGTGTTCTCCAGATGAGAATTACATTCCATGTCTTTCCCTCAGACATACCCCTTCTGAAATGCCTGGGGTTGTTTGCAGGCCTTGCAGCATCTGCTAGGTGCCTACATGTGATGGCTGCATTGAAGCAGTAGAGAAGGTGATGGATGTGGGACAGGCAACATAATGGTGGACATAGTGGAAGACCCTAGACAGGTATCTCAGCTAAGAACAGATTTCATGTCCAAGCTATTTACCCGTCCTCACACATTCCACCCGTACAATCACTGCTCTGACTGTAGACCATTCACTCTACAGGTAGAGAGAAGGAAGTAGTAGCTCTAATATCCTGACTAGATTTTGATGGTTCGGGGTATTTTTGTCCACTGGCCTGACCTGAAAATGGAAGAACAGCTGGGAAGCTGGATTACCCACTCATTCCATGAATCTTCTCATCAGGGAGCAGGCAGACCAGCCACTGAAGTGCTAACACAACAAGCTTCCCTGGTTTCCCCCCGGTATCTCTCTTTGGGTGTCTGCTCTCTGGGTGAGTCCAGGTGGATCCACCTGGACCCCAGATTATAGCAAACACAAGCTACTCAAGAGGCTTTGCAGTCTGGCAGTAGGGAAAATCAAAATATTGTATCTGCCTAGTGTGCAGTGAGATCAATGAAGGAACTAATAAGGAAATTGAGTCATGAAGGGCATGGACTGCCACTGCCTGGGAGCTCCTGGGAGGAAGCAAAGAGAGAACATATGCCTCATACTGGCTCTGTCTGAGGCACATGTGCGATGGCTCATCCACCATTCCAACTCGCTTCTAAAGCTTATGCCAAATTACAGTGCAAGGTCTGCTTGATCTCTGGTGAATGAGTTTAACTGTTTGCTAAACAAAAGTGATCCTGTCAGTCTGCACTCCGCTGCTTGAACCGCTTGCAATTACCATTCCACCAACGTAACGATGCGCTTCCACACGCTGCTGCTCTGCCAGAAGTGTTGGTTGCCATGTAGCTACTCAGCAAAGCAACCCATTGCTCCTGTGAAGTAGGTAGGTGATGTTGCAGCTAGAGCCGTGGTAAAAGATGAAGTGCACACAGGTTACATAGTGAAATAATAGCAATTGAGACTAAATCCTGGGAAAGTTGATCCCTGGTACTTTAATCACTTGCTCCCATTCCTGCATTCAAAATCGGGTTAGTCCTCTGCTGGCACATCTCTGTTAACTTCAGAGCAGGTAAGTGGTGGAGGAGAACGTGCTTTCTCTGACGGTGAAACAACACAGCAAGTTTCTGAGGCAAACTTGGTGATTGAGTCCAGCAACCACTTGTTGATGCTGTTGCAGGTGGCCTGTCAAAAAGCTCATTCCTCAGCCCAGGGGCTGGTGACACAACACCCTGACCTAGCCATGCTTCGGTAATTAGTGCAATCTAATTATGCTGTCCAAGAGTGAGGGAAATGAAACTGAAATGAAATGCAGAAATGGAGAAAACCATTTGAATTGGAGATGTGGAGAATGAAAAATACAAATTCTGGGTATGTAGGAAAGGCTCCTCCTGTATGTTGGGTTCCTAGAAGGGGAATGATGGAAACAGAGCCATTCGGAGATGTAAGATGGGTTAGTTACCCGTAAAGCAGACCTGATGAACAGCTGATGTTCTGCAGCTGTAGCAGTGGGTTATAAACCTTTCAGTTTACCTTCAGTAAAATGACAAAAACACACTGCTGGACTGGACTGCTTCACTGGTTTTCCTGACATATGGTAGTGACCCCAGGAGATACTTGGGTTTTTTTCCTTGCAAAAAGTAAAGGCCAGAAATACTCCATCTGAGATGTGAGTTGACCATGGCTGCTCTGAAAGCTGGCCTTAATGTCCTTGCTGCAGCTTCTGCTGCAGATCTGTGGGGGCTGTGAGAAATTTCAGAGACCTCCTGCTTCTGCAGATCAAACAGTGCTGGTCTTGTCTGAAGCAAAACTTGTCTTGCCACTCTCGTGTTTGTGAGTGTGAATATGAGGTTGTGCAGCCTCACACAAATATGAAGAACAACTCTGATGTGCTATTGAAGACCTTTTTGCTGTTGTTGATGGCTACCAGGTTTTGTCCTGCTTTTCCCCAGCTTTGTTTGCTGGACATTGCTGTTGAGACTGTTTTATTGCTCCTCAGGAATGCACATGTGCTGACATGCAGAGGGGAAAACAGCAGAGACTTAAAACCTGTTTGATGAACATTCATTATGACTTTAATAACCCTTTCAACAACTAGGGGGAGGGGGAGAAATTCACCTTGCCTGCTACAGTGGCACTCATTCAAAGTTTTAACTCCCAAAGCAGCACTGTCTTACCGTCTATCTATGTGCTCATTGCCAGGGCCAGGCTTCCCATGGATGGGAGATTGATGTAAGGAGCAGCAGGTGGGGCTGAAGGAGGCTGCTGGGTTTCTTGCTGGATTTGAGTGAATAAATGTGCTAGTAATAGTTCTGTGCTATTCAAGCTGCATTTTTTTTTTTGTATCTGGTCAGAATCTGAAAATTCGTGTTTGCATTCTTGCATATAAAAACATATAGATTTTTCCTTAATTTAAAAATGACAATGTTGTGTTTAAGTTAATAGTTGGAGAGAAAGAGTTATCTTTGAAGGCTGATACAGTGACCATCAAATAATATAAATGGTGGAATCATAGCTGATATTTTTCTTCATAACATTTTTGCTGGATGAAAGTTACAGAAATGGGATTGGGGGACTGAAAAATTAAAAGTGATAGAAAGAAAGAAATACAGACAGTAGGGCAGAGGGGTGAAGCAGAGACTCAGGATGTCCCTGCAAGCACCAGGTACCTCAGGGCAACCCTTCACTGGCCTCTTGGCTGCTGCCCTTTCCCAGGGGAGCCATGGGCAAGTGTGTGAACTGCCTCTTACCATCAGTGTAATACCTGATACTATAGAGTTCTGCAGGAAGTATCCACCATATATAAAAATGTGAATTTATGTACATAAATGCACTGGTGTGTGTACATGAGAATGCACACATGTCTGCAGTGTGCCTCTGTGTGTGTGTATGATCCATCAACAGGTTAGTAGCCATAAGCTCCCTGTGGACTTTCCCTGCCAAATGCTGCTGACCAAACAGAGCAGGGAAGGGGACAAGCCTGCCTTGCAGAAACCTCCGTTCTTCTTTGTGGCATCTTCCGGAGAAGAGGGCCTCTGGCTAGCAAGCAGGAATCCTTGGGCTGGCTTTCTTTGCGGCTCAGAGAGTTGCTCTGGTGCTCAGCCTTAAGAGGGAGAAGGGAGTGGGCCAGGAGGCAGATGAACCAGTATGAAAACACTCGGTGCTGTGACATGTGGTGGGGCTCTCGCAGAGCTTGCAAATAATACAGCTTAGAGCACTGCTCACACATGGAAACTGGGAGTGCTGGTTTGTGGCATCAAGAAGTGTCACGAGATCATGCTTGTGTATACTTGGTACTTGAATGCAGGCTAGATGGAGGAGGAGGGAGAGGAATCAGTGTGGGTACCACATCTATGTCCCTTACTGGGGGAATAAAACTGGTTCATAACATCACTGGAGTGCAAAGAAAAGGAGCAAGCAAAGCTGCTTTCTCCTCACTCCACTTCAGAAATAAAGCCCTAATCCTGTAAGGGAGACTCAGGTTTCTTGCTAAGCTTTCCCACACACCTTCCCACTGGGTTTTTATATATCTTAAATCAACAGTATCTGGGGTTGTTTAAATTCAGTTAAATTGCACTCTCCATGCAGTAAAAAAATTGTGTTCATAAGGCCCTTTGTCTGTGTGTGTGCCTGTGTGTGTGCCTTGAAAATGCCTCTCAGCATGGACTGCAGGTGGCCTTGGATACCATCTGTGATTTATTTCTGGGAAGAATTAAAATACCAGCACCATTTGTTAGCCTGTTTTTACAGCGAGTCAAAAATGTGCAGTGCTGCTTTGCTGTGACTGCCAGGGCTCTGTTTGCTCCCGAAACTGTGAGTGCCCTTCTGACACTTAATGGTACTTAGGTCAGGCCTTTGGAGCAAGCCCTCTGCTTTAGGCACTTGATAAAACATCTTCATAGAGACTTCACATAATGCACTTCATTAATGGGTGTTACAGACTTGAGGCAGATCAAATCCAAGTAGTCGGAAACATCTTTGCAATGTGTTCTTCTGAATTGCATTTTGACAATAGGCTTTTGGGGTAATTGGTGCTCCTATTATGTATGTATATATGGTGGTTGTCCTGAAGCTAAACAGAATTGTTGAGTAATTTAATAGTAATTGATGGCTGAGAAGGCTGCCTGATAATTTGAATCAGAGACTTAATGGCCTTTACAACACAGTGCATGGGGTGATGGCCAAGTTCCTCCAGCCAGTGCAATTTATTTGTTCTCTATAAAGTGCTAATCCCTGCCTGTTTTGGGGGTGCTCCACCTCTGCTCAGTTTTTCTACTTTTTAGTGATAAAATATTAATTAATCAAGGCATGGGGTTTTATTTTCTCAAAACCAAAACTGGTGTAAGTGCAGCCATGAGCCCTGATGCAGAGGCAGTAAA
>JAVHNF010069563.1:0-13324 GCA_034783455.1 Micropsitta finschii | reverse complement strand
CTCAACAGTTTGACATTATGCTGTTTGAATAGCTAGCAGAGGGAAGCTGGATTAGAGGAAAGGGATGGTTTCAGTGTTTTGGCATTTCATTGTTGAAGGGCTAATGTTCTTTGGCTGTTTTCCTGAAGAAATGGAGGATGCTGTGAATCTGTATTGTAAAAGAGCAATGACTGTAAAGCCCAGTGCAAGGAGGATCTAATCCTGGAGAAATACCACCATTGAAATCCCAGTGCTCCCAAAAAACTTGAGACCATCTTATGTATCTGAATATTGTTAGGAACCTTGTCTATTCCTACATGTGCTGCAGCTGTAACAAGGAGGAAAAACATCACAAACCAAATACCTAAATCTGGTCCATGTGAAGGTGGTACATTGGCATTGGAGGGGAAGGGAGCCCCTTCTCCTGGAGCCACTGTCTCATGAACAGGAGCAATCAGTAAACACTGTCTCATGAACAGGAGCAATATCAGTAAACATCAGGTTGGGCAGGAAATCTCCTTTACAGAAAGGAAAAATGTGAGAGTGGAGAAGTGAGATGAAAAATGGCAACACTGGGGGAGAGGAGGGACTGGAAAACTCCCCTGGTCAAAACAATAGGAAAAATGGTGAAGAACTGCAATAATTTATTTATTTTTTTTTTTTTTTAAATTAAACCCAAACTGTTTCAATATTTTAAAAGCCATCGAGACAGAAAAGAAAAAAAAAAATTAAGTAATGAAGTGAAGAAAAAGACCGACTTGGAGAAAAGATACTGGTTTAGCTTTAGCCTGAGCCTCCTTGTGAAACGTGAGTTTAGAAGACCTTTGGAAACCAGCTCAATAAAATCTTTAAAATCATTTAATTATATTGAAGGCCAAAAGATAAACACTCATGATAAAAACTTCTACTTTTATTTGCCAGAACAGGAGTAAAAGTTGTTCACTGCTCTTTTACCTTCCCATTGATTTTCCTTCAAGCAAATAAAAAACATGCTACATTTGGACTGAAGAAGACATTGATGTACCTTCTCCTGATTTAGAAATGTAGAATGCAAGGCAGTGGTCACTTAAGGGTAATTAAAACCATAGAACAAATAACAAGTCTACACAGATTCAAGAGGAAGCAAGTTTCTGTGTGTGAGATGAAACTGCCAGCAACTGTTGTCCAGCACTACTGGCAATGAAGTATAATTGGCTTTATTTCCAGTTGCTGCAACTAAAGAATTTATTTCTTCATTTACTGCTTACTTCAAATGTAATTTATTTCGTTTGTTCAGGGGTGAAATCAGAAGCATGCTGAATTTAAATGTAGCTTTTTGGGGTGCGTTATATTTTTACAGAAAGACAAAACCCAAATTTTTTTGTCTCAAACACTGTTTTTTAAGTACTGTCTTGTTTAGTGAAAACTGATTTTTCTGCCTATAAGAGACACTTCTGGAAACACAGTAACTACACTGCTGGTAGCATATTAATTGTATGTACCATAAAACCATATTCTCTGAAGGGACTTTGTCCTGTACCTTTCTAAACCTTGGTTTCTTGCATCTTCATTTCAAGTATTAATTCTTGAGTGCTAAACCTGAAGTAAACGGAGCACTCCTACATGATCATAGATAAGCCTTACATTACATACAGATGAGCTAGACAAACTGTGTTCAACCTGTGACCTTCTCAGAGCCTTTCCCAAAGAGGACTGAAGGTCACCTATTGTTAACTCTATGATTGAGACTTGATTGTACGTTGGTTTGAACCTGGGTGGATTTCCCTGTCTTCATGGCTTTAAAAGTGCTCTTAAAACAGTAATTTGTGCTTTGTACTATATTTGTACTATAATGCCAGAAGAAAGGCCAAGAGAATTTATATTTTTGCATTAAAATATCAAAGAGAAGGTCATGGAGTCTGGTCTTCATTGTGTTCCATGAGTCAGCAGGGGTGGATCAAAAGCTGTTTCAGCCCTCAGCTGAGTCAGCTGGACGATTCTGGGTTGATTTGAGTTGGGTTTGATCTTTTTTAACAGTAAGGGCTTCTCTTCCACCTGAGCGTTAGGCTCTTGGGCTGAAATTTGTGTTCAGACATGGTCACAGCTGCTTGGTTTTCAGCATTTCGGTATCTTCTAGAATATATAGTGTCCTAATAATTCACAGTGTACTCAAGCAAAACCAGTAGGAAAAGTTTAATTCAGAAGAGTGCGTCTGTTTTGCCTTATGATTTGTTTGCATCTGACCTTTGACAAGGGCTGGTTCATACTTGCAGATTTTTAGAATTCTTCTTGAGTGTGTTCCTGTCTGAACTTTTTATTAATTCTCTTTTTCTTCTCTTTTGCAGGTTACAGATAGAAGAATCTTCTAAACCCGTAAGGCTATCACAGCAGCTGGACAAAGCTGTAACCACAAACTATAAACCGGTGGCTAATCATCAGTATAATGTAAGTAGCTTTCAGCATTTTCCCTTCTTCTCTTCAGGAGGAGTCTGGCTCAGGACTCACTGTTGTCCACTGTCTTTGGAAACACTCCCATGTTATCTGGTTTCTCCCTGATTTGGTTTTCTGGGGATCTTCTTTCTGTCTCAAGACCGTTATCACCCTTGGGGCTAAGGTCTGTCAATTCTGACAGTCTCATGTTACTAGATGGAGGGCAGACCACCTTTACCCAAGCCTTTTCTAGTGACTTTATTACATTCTTCCTCTAGTGTTTAGTCTTTAAATGTAATTTTAAAGTCTGGGGATAAAAGGCAGTTCTGGCTCTGTGCTATGAGATGTGGAAGCACTCCTTTGAGCCAAATAAAATACCATATGGAGGTGGGTAAAAGGCTTGAAAAGAATCATTAGTTCCCAGTCCTTTGGAGGAACTGACAACAAGTAAGAAAGAGTAACAGCTGATAATTTTTCACAGTTTTATACCTTCACAGTACGTGTTATTAGCATCATTGGCTCTGTCAATATTACACCCACACTGCTGTTTCAGATCAGTTGATGTACATACAAACTATAATGTCCTTTTTCTTAAAGATCCTCTTTGAGTAATTTGTAAGTATGCATATATAATCCCTGTTATTGTTGAATGTGGGAAATGTTAAATCATTCTGAAAACGAGTCACTGTGTTAGT
This sequence comes from Micropsitta finschii, assembly GCA_034783455.1. NCBI lineage: Eukaryota > Metazoa > Chordata > Aves > Psittaciformes > Psittacidae > Micropsitta > Micropsitta finschii. Next base: position 10,241 of record JAVHNF010069563.1, on the reverse strand, counting down.
CATTTAAACTTTTACGCTTTTTATTAAGATTTTATTTACATAAAACAAATGACAATATGCAGGATGATATTTAAGCATTATTCTGAAAGGCAGTCTGTTTCCACAGAACCCAGAATAATCGTTTCTCCCTCTTGGGACTGTTTTGTAGTAGTTACTGTTCAAAGCCTGATCTATACATAGATGATCATACCAATATAACTATTTCAGCTAAGGGAATGACATTTAACCAAAATAGTCACACTGGTATATCCTGCTATGCAAATGCAATTTTATACGAGACTGTTATTCTCCTTACATTCTGGAAGAAGCCACAGTGATGTACAACTTCTTTTTTTAGTGGGATATTGTGTCATTTCCCTGACACCAGCATAGTTACAGCAGCATGACTTCAACCTGGAGAGAATCTTTCAATCTTCATTCCAGTTACAAACTGCTGTCGTTGTATCATTGCAGAAATCTAAATCTTGTGTGAGCTTTAGGGGGTATAAGCAGGATGTAACCAGGCTTCTTAAAAGTTAGGGTGTTCTGGTATCCTAATTACAATGTTTTTATTGGTTACATAGCTGTCCATGCTAATGGAAATCTGTTCACAGTGTGTTTACTTTTCATTTCTAACTTAAAGGAGTCCTAGTGGGAAAAATCTAGTAGGAATTACTTGTACTTGAATCACTCTTGGCCTTGCCTTGACACTAAAGAGCCAGGCACGACTGCTTTCTATACCAGCTTCCTTTTCATTGAGTCTTTTATTAAGGTTCAGGTTAGATGGCTGAAGGGGTGTACAACTGGGAGAACAAGTCCATGAACTTTTAAAACCTATTGGTTAATTTTTTTTCTGCTGTTTTCAAGAAGCAGTTGCTTTCTTAACACTTGCTGCGCTGCTGGTAACTGTGTGACAACCCTGGTGAGGACAAGACTTCGCACAAGGAAGAAGAAAAAATGTACAAACTACCACACATACTGATGCATTCAGTCATCTCCTGGGGAGCTTCTGAGTAAAAAATTAGTGTCTACTAAATAAGAAAGAAAAGAGTAATATTTCCTGAACAAAGAGGTGATAGAATACTAGATGGGGCTTAAGTTTATGTACCCATAAATGAACGTACAACAGGAAGGAAGAGGGAAATAAAATACATGTAGATGGGAAACAGTAATAGCTTGTCTGAATACAAGGATGGGGAAAATGATTTTTTTCCCCAATAAATTATAATAAGCCCACCTTTTTATTAGAAGAAATTGGAATGCCATTACAATATATGCCAGGATTGTAGCCTAACTCTTCTTCTCTGGGAAAGGGACCTTCATTTTCTTTGTATCTGTAAATGTTACACATATATAAGTTTATAAGGCTGCAGTGTTAATATTCTTGCAGCTGGAATCTTTCTGCAGCTGGATTCTTGTTTGTAATACAGCAGAAAAGTACATTAGTGGTCCTGGTTACCCCTTCAGAGGCTTCTTTGTGCTTTTTTCCTCTTCCCACTCTCCCATACTGTAGAGATTAATACCTGTGCACCAGGCGATGGGGAAACCTTTCAGACTTCTTTTGGGTGAAACCTTCAGACTTAGCCTCACTTTTATATCACCTTTGTGCTAGCTGTCTACCAAAGCAGTGTAGTACATCAGCTTCAACATTAATGATACCTTCAGGAAGGCAATTTTGTCAGCTTTTCAGCAAGCTTAGCAACATCCTGGGAAGGTAAACAAAGAGAAATTGATTCCTGTATGAAGTCTTGCAGGGATAAACTCACAACTGCTGCACTCAACAGCTTATTCTAAAATGGTCCTTCCTTGAAATCAAATCGTATTTTGATGCCTTTTAAATTTAAAAACCACACAAATTTAAAGAAACCTTACCATGTACATGTGTTCTGTAATGCGAGTCTCAAAAAGTGCTTTAAGCCTACTGCATAAAACATCCTGATTGCTCATAACAAGTTACAATGCAGCCTTTCATTCTTGTTTCATTCCTGTTTTCTTTGCAGCATAGGCATAAGACAAAAAGAAGAAACCAGCAACATATACCATGCTTTTTTTCACTTCACAATGTGCTCCATGTTTTTTATGCAGCAGTGGGAACTGTTGCTGGAGTTCAAGGAAAATGCTGGAGTCTCTTCTAATTAAGATATGGGCAGCAGGGACACCAGCTGCAAATAACTTTTCAGCAAAGGGAGAGTTTGATATTCAGGTTTTTTCGTGAGCTGATTTTATACATTAATCACATAATCACAGAATGGTTTGGATTGGAAGCAACCTTAAAGCTCATCCAGTTCCAACCCCCCTGCCCTGGGCATGGACACCTTCCACTAGACCAGGTTGCTCCAAGCCCCGTCCAGCCTGACCTTGAGCACTTCCATGGATGGAGCAACCCCAACTGTTCTGGGCAACCTGTGCCAGCGCCTCACCACCCTCATAGCAAAGATTTTTTTCCTAATGTCTAATCTAGCTCTACCCTCTTTCAGTTTAAAACATTCCCCCCTGTTCTACCACTACACGCCTTTATAAAAGTGCCTCTCCAGCTTTGTTGTAATTCATTAATTCTTAATTAATTAATAATATTAAAATATCCACATTACATTTGTGTAGGGAATACAAACACTCTTCTTTGATTTACTGTAGCTTGTCCAGAGAATGTAAAACAGAAGCTCCTGCTGGCAAGAGTGTGCTGAGGCAATAAAATAGTAGAGAAAGAAGAATGCTGGGCCTTGCAATATACTAGGGAAAAAAAATAAGTGATTGTGTTTTGGTTAAATAAGCCACTTGATGTTATTTTCTGGGAGACTGTTATTAGTGTAATTAGGATTTTATACCCGGTCATGAAATAGTCCTGTCAGAGACCTAACATCAGGGAGAGATTGTTGAGAATTTCCTTATTGTTACTTTGTTCCTTTTTGTAGGAAGCATCCATTTTAAAGCGATTTTTTCTCCTCGTGGAGGGAGTTGTACTAGTAGCTAGTTGCTAGCTAAGCACGTTTTCACTATATGTCTTTTGAAAAGGTACAAACTGTACTGTGGATTTTTTGTTGTTGTTCACAGAGATTGTCTTGAGAGTCTGGGTTTGTGTGGGGAGGTTGTAGTTTTTATGACACTAACATACAGCTAGAAAAGCAGACAAGTATTTGGTTGGCCAAGCCCATCTTAGGTTTTAAGCAGAAACAGCAAACTTCAGGCTACAAGTTGGGAACAGTTGCTCTGCGTTCAATTTAATGAGGTACATCTGTTTCAGGATTTGAAAGAGGAGGTTGGCTGGTCAGAGAGCTGCGAGCAATGGCAAAGGTGGTAATAGTCTTCAGCCACTTTGGGACGGATACCAAGATACAGCCTATTTTCACTGAGAGAGTAGGAGGGAGTTAGCTGGCAAAGAAACATAGGAAAAACTAAATTGTGCCAAAAAGCTAATCTGTCTTATTAAAAATAAGATCTTTAGTATCCAGTAGAAGTGTGATTTTCATTTGTAGGCTTCTTCTCGGAAGGTCTTCCTTATGAGGATCAGGTCTGAGACATGAGAGGCAGAACAACTCCCATACAAAATTATCTCACAGCCAGACTTGTGTCCCTTACTGGTCACGAGCATCTTTTCTGCTGTACATTGTGCCTCTCCGGATTCACCCACACAGTGTGCCTGAAAGCACTTGATGGTTACATGAATTATATTGCCTTCTGGGTCACCTTTGTTGGTTCCAAGAAGCTTGATGGTTTTCTGGTACTGAGGGTGGTATTAGGGGTGGATGGGGTGATGTGCTGGCAGATGTTGGTGATGGGGGTTTGTTTGGGGTGTGTTGGCCTGTGCAAATCTTGCTTCTGATGATGGATCTGAGGAAACGTTGAAAATATTTTTGGAGGCAGTCTTGTGCAAACTATAATAGTTAAGTACTGTTTAATACTCATTCTGAAATAGGATGATGTGTGGCAACAAGGGGCCTCTATTTGCTTGGAATAGGTTTTTTGGAGCCCTGTAACTTTGCATGTGCTACTCAGGTTTCTCTTGAACGGATACCACCTGCATGCTCAAGGTGTGTCTATACTTGGTGGAGTTTGGTTTTACATTAGTGGAGTGCTGTTTCTAGAGCAGATGGCGCAGGGTCCAAAGGGCCATTTGAGCATCCTTTGTGCAGTTGGTTGTTATGATAGCAGATGTAGCCATGCTGGTCTGTGGGTTTTCTAGAGAATGACATTTTGTAGGTTTGAAATTTACCATTAGACTGTGGAAGCTGATACCAACAGAGGTGGAGTGAAAATACCATCTCAGTATGTATTCCTATACTAATAGTAATTCTCTCTCCAGGTTTGGGAACATCGTGCAGGCTGTGTTCCTGAAGCTGGCTAAAGCAGAGATACCTATCTGAAAAGCTTAATTGCGCTGGGGACAAAATGCTTGGTTTATGTTCAGAAAAGAACATTTGAATCCTCGAGAAAATTTTCCAGACGAAAAGCACTGAGTCATTGAACAGTGTTTAATGAAATAGGTTTTTATGCCTTAATGTTCAGCACTGAGAATTAGACAGTGTTACATGTGGATGTCTTTAAGATGTGTTTTGCATTTGATAGATTGAATATGAGAAGAAGAAGAAAGAAGACGGAAAACGGGCTCGAGCTGATAAACAACAAGTGTTGGACATGCTTTTTTCAGCCTTTGAGAAACATCAGTATTACAATATTAAAGACCTGGTGGACATAACCAAACAGCCAGTGGTATGTACTAGCTGTCTTGTGATATAACCATTTTCAGTAGTTCCTATTGCGTATATTTTCCATATCCAGAAAATAGTTTACTATATATGCCTTTGAAACAGCTCTCTAAAACAGAAATCATCGGGTTTTAAGTTCACCATCATAAGACTCTGTAGGAGCTGCAGTGAGTGTGTTTTTTTCTTGACAGAGGTGGTTTAGACAACCTAAATGGTTGCTTTAATACCAGAAACTAATTTCTGTAATGCTCTGAATGTCTCCCATGCTACTCCTGTCCTCACTGAAGTAACAGCCTAGTTCTGTTACTGTTGGCAATAAAGGCTGTGAGTGGTCAGCCCTTTCTTCAGTTTCTGAACTTTATCTTGGCATAGCAACAGGGGTTACTGTTTCTCAGTGCGTCTAGAAAACTGTGTTTCATGCGACTAGTATTAAATGTGCTCATTGTCCCTGTTAGGAGCTCAGGCATCATGTCAGCCAACATCCCCAAAATCACTTAATTTCCTTCACAAATAGAATAATTTTTAGACTAAGAGTTATGGGGTTGATACATGGGATTTATTTTCATTTTTTAAAAATATTTCTGGTGTTTGTTTCCACAAACAGGAAAAGCAGCAAGTCATGTTTGCATGCTGTTTTGTTATCATGCAGTAGCTGAGAGCCCCTTCATCTATGAACCCTGACTTCCCAGTTCTTTCTCTCCTTCTGTTCAAGCTTTCCTTGAGCAGACCAGGCAGGAGATGGGGGAGACAATGACATCTTTGTGGTGCGTTTGATGTTTTTCACTGCTGACTTTGCTGCCTGTCCTAAACTCGGCTGCAGTTTCCACAAAACTTAAAGGGACTTAATTATGTTTGAGTCTAAATGGAGCAACAGTTTCAAAAGTTCTTAGGGCTAAGGTAGAAGAAGGAACAGTGACAACTGGATTATGGGAAAAAATATTCCTCTGTAAAAGAGAGGGAAAATGAAGATTTTTACTAGCTTTGTCACTTCACATTTAGAATTAAGTGGATCTGTATCAGAGGATTTGTATAAGGTGCACAATCTGTTTGGTTAAGAAGATGCACTAAGATGTTACCCAATTCAAACACAGCAGGTTCATGGTGTTCCAGTACCTTGGGAGAAACTAGCTGGATAATGTATTCTTGTCTTCTATTTCATTCATTTATCTAATGAGTCAACTCTTATCTGTGTGGCCAGAAGGTGTTTGGATCATGGGAGCTGAGAAGGAAGAAGGAATAGGAGAAAGATATGGAGAGAGTGGCAAGAAAATGTAAAGCTTTTTTCTTTTTGTAAGAGATAGGTGTGACAGTCACCATGTTGATCACTTTGGATGTAAGTAGGTGCAGATTTATCCTGTTATTCCACCTAGCATGACTTCAGCTCGAAATAGTCACCCACAACTACCATTTAAGCCACGGGAGAACAAATGTTTTCTTCCTTCTGTGATGTGATTTACCTCTTAAATGTACCTGTCTCTGCATCAGCTCAGAGGAGCCTGTGCTTCTAACACAAATTTCTTCATTAAGCACCAAAAGTTGGGCAACATTAATCCCAATTTTTGTCTCAGTCACTGCCCCAAAGATTAGATTTATAGGGTAGTTATTAAATTAGATACATAGAGCAAAATACCTCACATGAATACTTCTATTACAATGAATTTTATGCATATCTATGTATCTCTGCTGTCATCATATGCTTCTGAATGTATTCTGCTTGTAGTACAGTGGATCTGTACTTTCATTTCAGCAAATCTAGCCTTTTTGTTTTGGTTTTTTTTTTAACCATTTTAGTAATACAGGTATATTAAAAGGAAATTGGAGACTAATTTGACCCAACATCACATGTGATTTGGGCTGTATTTTTGCATCTTTGTTTCTTATTTGAGTCTCTCTGTTGATGTCTAGAAGTCCTGTAGGGCTCCTGAGATTAATCAGACATTAAGCCCCCCTCCAGTGAGTGCCATCTCAGTTTTGAGCTGTATGTGAGAGTTAAGGGGTTTGTGTTCATTCCCAGCCAGGTTTTTGACATAGGTGTTGGTGCCAATCCAGCTTCTGCAGACCCTCTGAGAAATTAAAGGACCCAAATTGTCTTCCTGATGCCTTTCTTCAGCCAGTATGGTGATAAATTCAGAACTATCTTTCAGTGCATCATCTACCCCACATCTAAAGCTATCCTAATTTCTCATCTGGGTTCCCATTAAAAACTTGTGTAGGGAATTGCTAATAGCATCCATTTCCATTTAAAAATACTGTCCCTCTGTTCCTGCCACTCAGCTGCTGTTTGCTCTGTGTGTGAGCACCCCTGGTGCTGCCGACTGCAACCTCTGGTGTGCAGCTATGGGGATTTTATCTGGAAATGAAGTATCCGTTCCTGATGCCCACTGTGACTTTATTGTTTGCACAGAGCTATAGCTGACAAAAAAAAGCCAAATGCCAGCAGGTGAACAGGCACGCGTTCCCCACACTGTACAGAGGCTGGCTGTTAATTAATCTCTGCTGAGTGCTCACTGCTTTATTTTCTGTCATACTGTCTAAGATTGCCTGGGTATGTAATTTCTCCTCCAAGTTTCTAAATGTTGAAGTTATTTTCAGATGTGAGGGAAAAAAATGCTGCTGCTGTCTCTTTGGCTCCCATTAAAATGAAGTTGTAGGAGCTTACCTCACTGGTTGGTAATATTTAAAACACGTTTGTCTGAGGGAATTAACATCCTTATTAGTGAAGGAACAAATAAATAAGGTTATTTTTCTTACATAATGGTAAATGTAAATAGTAAATGAAACCCCTGCTGCAGAGTGTGTTGCACGTTACATGGGAAATTGGTGCCATCTTTATTTTGCAATCGTGAAATCACAGAGCGAGCCTATTCTGAACACAAACTGTTATTATATTTGGGAAACCTGGGCTTATTTGTTTTCCTTTCTAATGAAAAATAACTTGCAGTAGTAGTCAAATCTGCTGCCACCTACCCAGATGTAAATACTGAATGATCCCTGGAAATAGTGCAGTAATTCTAGATTTGGACTTGATGGCTGAGAACATAACATGCTTTTTATGTCAGCAGTCAAATATTTGTGAAGAATGGAACCAGTCGTCTGATGTGAATGGTATTTTTCATAATGGGGCAGATTGTTTGCAGCTTTTTCTTGTGTTTCAGCTTTAAGTAATGGCTGTCCTGAATACAGTGGGGTTTTCTCCCCTCAGAGTTTCAAAAGGGTTTTCAGAGCTCAGAGGTTAACTCCTCTCTCAGAAATTTTTGTCCCCTAATTCTGTAATAACATTTCCCTTTCTATGTAAAGAAATCACGAGGGAAGGTGTAACAAAGCAGAAGATGCCTTAAATGTGCAAACAGCTTGCCTACAGATTAGCTTCTGTGTTAGAATTATGTCTATATAAACATATTGAATCCCTTTCAGGGAGAAACTGTGGGCCCCTGTTCAGTACTCACCAGGCTCTAAAATTCAGTATTTGGCTTCACTGGAGGAAGTAGAGGATGTCTCTTGATGATAATAGCATCAGACTGAGTAGTCTTAGTTTGTCCAAAATGTATAGGCCAACCTAGCACGGCTCAGACCCAGGTGGAGGGTCCTGGTTTATGGAAAGAGATCCCACAGGAAAATCGTAACATCCTCCGAACTCATCTCATCAAGCCACTTGCTCTCCAGTTCAGTACAGTACAGCAGGTCTATCCCTGATTTTTAGTTGTCTAAAAGCTCCAACAGTTCCATGTTATGTGTGCACACAGAGTGATTTTTTGGGTTAACACTCTCTGCTGCCCCCCCTAAAACCACTGCTGCTTGTTTCCCTCGCAGCAGAGATGGCCAGTAGGAATACATCATAGATCCTCAGTTGCTGCAGTTCACAGTCTGAGCTTGGAGTGCCCTCACTTGTGACACAGATGTTACCTTGCCATTCACTTTAGGTTGGTTTTGTGTGGATTCAAAACTCTTGGAAGTTTTGCCTGGAGAGAAGCAGAAGTGCCTGGGGAATTGGGCCTGAAGACCAGTTGGAATTAAAAGTGATCTTTGTATAACTGGGTGGGTGATTTGGAGGCGTGAGCAACTAGTGAGAGGTGAGGACTGCCATCACCCAAAGATAGTGCCACTGAACAGCAGGAGCCATGAACCCTGCAGCCATAGCAGTTTCATTCTGCCTGAGCCCTGGAGCATTGTCATGCCTTGTGACCTGGCTTCCCAGATGCAGACTAGGTCTCTAGACCAGGAACTCCGTATCAGTGTACTAAGGGACTAAGTGCAATTACACTTTTCCCAGCTCTTGTTAATCTGTGTGGTCTGGAGCAGAATTTAACCTTGAATCTGGGTGTTTCTTCCACCCCCTCACCATCTTTAGAAGTGTCTGTCAGTGACACTACTGAACGCTCCACAACCTCCCTGGGCAGCCTGTTCCAGTGCTCTGCCAGCTGCAATGTAAGGAAGTTCTTCCTCATGTTGAGGTGAAGCTTCTTGTGTTTCAGTTCATGGCCATTGCTCCTTGTCCTGCCACTGGGCACCACTAAAAAGAGCCTGATGCCATCCTCCTGGCACCTGCCTTTGAGATATATATATGCATTAATGAGAGCCCCTCTCAGTCTGCTCTTCTCTAGACTAAACAGGTCCACCTCCCTCAGTCTTTCTTCAGAAGAGAGATGCTCCAGACCCTTCATCATCTGTGGCCCTTTCGAGTAACACCTTGTCTTTCTTGTACTGAGGAGCCCAGCACTGGACACAGTACTCCAGGTGTGGCCTCACCAGGGTTGAGCAGAGGGGAAGGATGCCCTCCCTCGCCCTGCTGGCCACACTGCTTTTCACCTGCTTTCATCACCTTTAAAAGATGCCTTACACAACAGCAGTGTCATCGCACAGAAACGTTTGCGCACCAGTTGCTGTCGTAGCGGGCACGTTCATGACTAACGGCAGCGTCTCTGCGCTAGTCGAGCCGTGGTAAGCTGTGTCGAGCTGTACATTGTTCTCCTGCTGCCACCTGCTGGGGTCTGCACCGTGCACCCTCGGGCACTGACGAGCCATCCCCGCCGTGCAAAATGAGCTACTCCTGCGCGCAGCCGCTCTGCTCGAAGAGAAGAGCCTGAGAAACTGCTTTGTATGTGCAGTCTGATGGAGACAACTTTCTTATGGACAAAGACCCCTCGTTGCTTTGATAGGTTTTCAAGAAGAATTCTGCTCCATCAGTCCACCTGGAGTCTCGCCATTAGTGCGGGATCTGGGGTTTTGTTGCTTTGTCAGTTTTTGATGTGCACTCAGAGGGCGAGTTTCTCTAAAAGAGACTTTTTCTGACTGACCGAGAAAGGGAAACAAACAAAAAGCCCAATTTTCCCACTTAGCAAAGATTGGGCAGAGTGTAAGGAAGAGACTGGGCAATCAGCCTTTCCTTTTTCCCTGTATCATCAACAAATACTTGCTTTGTTTGATGAGTTGAAGATGTTGCTGTTTGAGCTTAGTGGGACTGTAGGTACAAAAGATACAAGGGTTCCAGTGAGGTTGGTGTTAATTCAATGCAAGGGCCTTCCTCTTACCTCATGTTTTCTAAAGAAGCAACCGTGGCGG